>CM023358.1:64363451-64505435 GCA_013282895.1 Eriosoma lanigerum
CAACAGGTTATAACTCGAAAACCGTGAGGTTACAAATTTTAAAATTTTGGTTACAAATAGTTACAAATTAAAAGGAAGAAATTTAATTTAATTTGGATCGATTCGGACAACTTGGGGGGGCTACGTGAATTTGGCCTCCCATTGAGAAATCATTAATTGCTCGGTAAGGAAGAAGTTACAAATTCTAAAAAGTTGGTTACAAATAGTTACAAATTAATTAACATAGGTTACCAATATTTTTGTTGAGGTTACAAAATGTTGGGGGGCTAACTTCACACACGTCCATTAGTGGCGGTTCGCAAGTAAATTCATTAGAGAGACTGAAAATTTAATACAAAAATGTCAAAAAAAAAAACCTTTTTTTATTATTATAATTTTAATAGCTTTTAAATTATAAGAATAGATAATTTATATTATTTTATATTCTAATTCAATTCTTATTTCTTTTTTTTTCGGACGTACGACGCAGGTTTCATGTTTACAAAAAAATACATGACCAATATACTGAATAACATTTATACAATCAATACACAATTGAGTCTCTTAGAACGGCAGACTCCCGAACTAGCGACCGTCATCGTTATCGATATTTTTCGCCCTTATTTTTATTGTTGATCATTATTAATATAAAAATAAATTACAAAATATTATATTATCAATAGAAAATATCGAAAAAACCATAATTATTTTCGAAATGGATAAACATATTAAATTATAATACAATTATATAATTTCTTCAAACTTTTTAAAGGCGTTACAACATTTTTTTATGGGGAGTCGGTGTTTCAAAGACTCCCCTGACGAGCCGTCACTGCTAGTCATCATAAATCCATTACCTAGTACCTACTATAATAGCGTTAAATAATAATAATAATTATACTGATGCATTCTCACTTTTTTAAAATAGTCAACGACCAACCGTCAACTACGATATCTTGAGTAGCGGATAAAAGGTTTATGACGAAGACTACAAGTACGATCATCTTCAAATTTGGTTTTCCTGATTCGGGTATCCACCCATCGACGTTATTGGCCAAATAAATAAAAAAAGATCCTGCGAGATTATATTATATTATACAAAGAAAACGAAAATAATCAATAATACTACTAGCAATTTTTAACTTTAAACATAATATAATTTCGTACATTATTATTGTCGTTTTATAAATACCTATAATATATATTAAGGGCTAGAATTTAGATGCATGTTTACATATTATTTTATAGAATACTTGACATGATGCTGTAATGACGTAAACAATTTGCATCTCAAAAAAAATAAATTATGAGAAAAATATACAAAAGTAATTGCATATATGTTGCTCACTGATGCCGACACTGACGCTGACAAACACCTTTACCAGGTAAGATACCGTGGAAAAGGTAATAGGACTTTCCTGGAATCTCGGTAGACAAAATCTTAAGATAATCAATTTTTTAACGGTTTTTTCCCTCGCATTAATTACTAACAAACATATTCAAAAATCCCTCCACAACCAATACCTCGTGAACACTAAAACACTAAAACGCGTGTACTAACATCATTGCAAGCAAAGTCGATCAAGTGTTTTTATTTTAATAAATACAAAATACTACAATCTAATAATTAATGTTCTCTCAAATCATTTATTTTATTTATTGTGCTATGAACTTACTGGAACAATAAATTCAGAGAGCGACAGTTAGGTAAGATAATTAATAAGAGATACGCATATATTATTTAAAAATGTGAGTTATTACACTTAATTTACATGCAAGCGAAATACGTGATCCGTAATTTTATACAATTATTAAAATAATTTATATCAATATATTAATTCTAAATTCAAGCGGAATATGTAATCCATAATTTTATATAATTAAAATAATATATATATATATATATATTAATTTTAAATGCAAGCGGAATACGTGATCCGTAATTTTATACAATTAAAATAATTTACATAAATATAACAATATAATAGGTTAATTAATAATTTAACTAATAAAGTCAATTATGTAACTAAATTATGATTTGTTTAAATGAAAAAATATAATAAAATAACCTCCAATATAGGTAAGTGAAATATATGATCCGCACACATATACATAATTATATTAATTGATATAAATACATAGATATATATTAACTATATTATTCAAACTATATTAACGTGTTTTAAGAACTTATTTTGGGATGTTTATTTCATTTTATGTATAGTTCTTTAAAATTATTTTTAACCTATTTCTCGTGATATAATAAAAAAAATAAACAAATTAATATTAAAATACTAAATTCCTAGAATTCTAGAATATAATAATATTTTTATTTTTATTATTTTGTACTATATAACATTATCAGGTAATCTTGTTTCTAAATAATTGATTCTTAAATTTGTCTTAAAATCAAAAATTATAAAGCCTATTATTAGCCGACTATATAGGCACAAGTATTAAAAATGTCTACTTTCTTATTTAATTATATTATGTTATTATTTTATTTAGGGTAAATATTGAATTAAAATTGTTTTTAAAACATTTTTTATAAGACACTTTTTAATTTTCAGGGTATTAAAATCCGAACTATTGTTATTAATCTTGTAATTTTCAATAATATATCACGAATGTGATTTTGTAAGGTATTGAATTTAATATTAAATGCACGTACCCATTAACAGCTGTAGGGGTAGAAGCCAACTTTTCCGTCTACCAATTCTTTGTACATAAAGTGCGTCCACTAACGGGGCCAATAATAGTTTTAGAATGTAAGGCCATTGTGCTATACTAAAAATCGCCTATAAAACATATACATGGTTAATAATTAAAAAGTAAATTATGTTTCTGATTAGCGGGTGTATTTTTTAAGTTCTATTTTTATTTTTTAGTTATCAATTTGGATTAAGAACAACGATATTTGATTAAATTCAAGATGGTCTACTCAAAGGGTCGAATTTATAGAAATGTATTTTATCAAATTTATGATTTTATCAAGTCGTATGTATTTTATGGATTTTTTAAATTTATTGAAATAATATAATGTTAATTAAATATTTATATTTACATATATTATTACAAATATTTTTTACAAGTCTGGCCCTAAGACCCTATACATCATTAAAAATATAATTATAGCTCACTTGGTCATTGTACGAGACCATTCCTCTACTTTGCATAATTATCATTAGAGCATTGCACAGGCCTATAGGGATACCTTGTACAATGTATAAGAATAACATTAAGCATAAGTTCAACCTATCTCCGGCCAAATTGGGTTCCTCGGCCATAAAGTCGTGTGATACTTCATAATCATCTGAAGGATTCTCATCTTTACTAGTTATGACTGGTTTCGTCATAATTATCTTGAATACTAACTAGCGATTTAACCTATAAAATATAATATCAAACAATTATGTTACCATAATTAAATTATAGTTTTATTTTGTATTTTCTTATCTGATATTATGTATTAAATTAATATAAATAATACTGTAATTGTAACATTAGATAATTATTATATTTAACAATATTGTGCATAATAAACATTGATATTTTTTCCAACGTAGCCACTCGCAGCGCCACTTTTTGTAGCGCCACACTTCTCTAGCAGCGCGATTAACCAGCGTTAGACGAGCCTCAGTGGTGCTGTTTATATTTTTAAAAGCACGTTTTTAGAAGTGTTTCATATATTTACTACACGAGTCAAAAATTAAAATGGATGTGGAACCTGATTTACTTTTGGCCATGCTTTTAATTAAAAAAAAAAGAACTTATAGACAAAGAAAATTCTGGATTCATCCATTGCTTTTGGAAAGACTTATTCGAGGTCTTTTACACATGCTGTTTGATGACGATGAGAAATTGTTTTTTTATTTTCGTATGTCAAAAAAATACACCATTATTTAAAACACGGCACAAAATAAATACAAAACAAAACATTAGTAAATAAAATGAAAACGAATAATTTGAATGAATGAAAAAATTTCTTTGTAAAACCAATACATTCCCCGTTTCACTCAGAATTTAAAAACATTATTATAATTTATTATTCGATAACCGGCATCTATAAAACTAGATTTAATTTACAAATTATTACTCTATATTTACATATATTTTTAATCGTCATTTCGACGGATATGTTTTTCTATATAGGCATAGACTTATAAAATGTATTAATCAACAATTATATAAAATCACAATTGTTTCTTTTTTTACTTTATGCGACTTCTTATATCAAATATACATAACAACTTCAAATGCATATTTATGAACATTTTTCAAACGATTTATTATTATAATATGTAGTCAGAAAAACATGAAATTAATCGTTTGTTGCGATTTAAAGTGATTAAACATTAATAATTAAAAATTATAATACTTACGTACCTATTTATTTTAAGAGCAGTCAAATATTTCCTTTGGATTAAAACACACCAGATTAGGATTTCACTTATTTAATGCCAAAATAATTTAGTATAAATACAAATTATTTTTTTACGATTTTATAATTTATAAAATATATTAAACATATTGATAATAACACGTTTAGTGAGGGTTTATACAATATTTGTTTGACTGAGTATCATATTATAATGATATAGTTCATTAGGCTCTAAAAGCCATAAACCAACCTTTAATCTAATAATTAAATATTTCGTTTGCGATAAAATTATTATTTTCTAATATTTAATGTTGTAGGTCGAATTTTGTTTTAATTATTTTATGATAACTAAATAAATACAAATCTTAGAAGCTTAAAAACTATTGTATTGGGTATTTGCACAGATATTCTACATGCGTGGTAAAATATGGATCAAAATAATAATCATTCATTATTATTTATTACTTTATCAGTATATCTGACCGAGTTTCAGAACTTCCAAAACCCGAAAAGAATGCTAAATATGACCGATTAAAAAGCCCAGATAGAATTAAAAATAATATTATTTCGAAGGGAAGAAAAAAAAAATTTAAAAATGTAGATATGTAGGATATTTAAAACATATTGATTTATTTTTGTTTTTTTTTTTTTTTAATGCTGTTAGTAAACAAAAGTATGTATTTTATTATTAAATATTTTATAATAATAATTATTTAATTTAAATTTTTTTGTACATACTATTATACCATGTATTATAAAATATGAGATCCGTACACTACGAACGTTCTCATAAAACAATAAAAGCGCCTTCCATTTGGGTTCTAACGACGGCGGCGACTGTAATTTATAAGCAGTGGTCAAAAAATACAATCTCAACAGTATAATTTATAAATTTTTAATTTACAAGTCGTGAAATAATATGATTGAAAGTTACATTAAATCTAGTACCTAACATTTATATATTTTAAAAAGTAATAACAAAATAAATATAAGCTATGATGTATGTATAATAGATTTTATGAACTATATATTTATATACATATTTAGGTAAACAGTATCTTTCATTTATAATTAGATTGTGGGTACGCGCACGATCTTTTCAAACAGTTTTGGGAAAACAAATATTATGTAACATAGTCGCATCGTACATATTTAGTTATAGTATTGATTATAGAATAGACTATATATATAATATATATATATATATATATATAATATAATCAATGGTCATAATTCTATAATGTGAACAGCACAAACGTTCATAAAACAATAAAATGCGTACTCGATTTAGTTTCTAACGGCGCCCGTATCAGCCGAGCGATGGGAGATTATTGAGTGTTTGCGCCATTACAAAAGTAGTAAAAGCGCGTTCTATCAATCATTGCTTGCGTTCTCGTTTCGGTGTAGCGTCCTCGAAAAATGAGCTAAATAAAGAACCAACTAGACGCAATTTTCTACCGAAAGCATACCCTACTCGTGGTAATAGGATCATTATTTCTACTCGAAAAATATTTTCATAGATCAATAAAAAAAAAAACATCTTTGTAAAACTAATACATTGCTCGTTTCCCTCAGAAACTAAAATTTTAAGTAAATTACATAACTAAATATAAATATCTAATACCTTATTACAATTAATCTAATATTATGTTACATTGTTACTTGTAGTTTTACAATGAAAAAACGGAAGTTGTTTAATGTATCCGATGATGATTATGGAGCTGTATATAGAGATGGGTTGTAAAATAATGGATATGCTTTTAGATGAATATCATAATAAAAAAAGAGGATATTTTAAAAAATATATATATATTAATTTCTGAAGAGATAATATCGATTGAATGAAGTACAGTAGGACAATACGATGATGATATGGCACAAACATAGAAAATCACGATTCACTGCATCCAACTTTGGAAAAGTTTGCAAACTTCGATCTACAACTTTCCGTGCGAATACAATAAAGTATATCTTATATGATATTTTTAAGGAAGTTCGGCTACTTAGTATGTACCTATATAATTTGTATATAAGACATGGTATACTTTATGTCGGGGGTGTCATTTCATTATTTTTTAAGGTAGGGCAAAATTCTAACAGTCCCAAATTTTTATAATTTTAATTTTTCCAAATTTATAAGTCCTTTTTATAAATTGTAGCGACTTGTATCACGTTTCGTGTTAGTGTATTTGTATAAACTAGGGGTGGGCTAATGCATACTTTTGCTCCTCGTCAAATGACACACCTGCTTTATATCTATATAACTAATAACTAGGAATATAAGTTTATAAAATAAAAATAAATTATTTTAAAAGTATTATTAACCTACTTACTAATTATTATTTTTACCTATTATGTGTATAATTATTATAAATTTATTATACGTTATATCTACATTACATATTTGTATATAGCTATGGAATTGAGAATGAATCAATTGCAAAATACGCCATTCAAAAATATCTAGGCATGACGATACAGTCAGCCGGCCTGTTTTTGAATAAAATGTTACATTATTTAGCCGCGAGTCCAAACGGGTTGTTAAAAAAAAAACTCAATTTTAGCAAATACTATAAACGATAATACGGGACAATACGTACAAAATAAAAACTATTTATTATCAATGCCCCTCGAAATTATTATAAAGTTGCCTATATTAGCCCCTTCTGAATGCCAGGTTAGGTTAGGACCAGCATCAATTGTTTTGTGAAAAAATGCAACGACTTATTTAATCAATATAATCTTTCTAAAAATAAGAAATTAAAAAAAATGTAAATTTTTTTAATTAAACAATATTTTGATTTTTAACGTTTTTAATGTATTACATATTAACAATATTATTTATTTGTGTTTATTTTTATTTATCTATCATGGTAATAAACTAATAACAAATAAGTATTTACATAAAGTAATATTTCAATTTTTAATATTTATCAATTAATAATCAGGAGTAAAATAGATAATTCTTCATCAATTTCGAGGGGAACTGATAACAAATTATTCGCCAGTATTTGATTCTACTGTCCCGTATTATCGTTTATAGTATTTGATTCTAGAAATGTCCGTTTATACTCTATTCCAAAGTAGAACGCACCGCTATGCGCATCCAAATGTCGGCTCGCGGAAGTTCGTAGCCCAATTTTTCCCCACTATGCCTCAAACATCTAGTGAGCAGACCGGATACTATAGAGCGGATGTGGGGCGCCGGACGAAAACTGGTCCAGCAGACGGTGCGTTCTACTTTGGAATAGAGTATAGTATTAAAGAATACACACAACAAGAAGCAATTTCGCTTAAACAATTTAAATATAATATTATGTCTGATTATCAGGACCAGCGAGAACTTTTGTGGGCTCCGGGAACTGATCAATTACGAGCCCCTTTATTTATACTTATTTCATTAAGTATACATAGCACTTTTATATAGTATTTAAGTTTAACGAATTGTGAATAAAAAAAAAAAAAATAATATTTGATATATAAAATATTTTATTGATATTGAAGAAAATAATGTAACCAACTATTTAACAGTAATTAAAGAATAATTAGGTTCAGTTAAAGTGTTCCCTTTCTGGTTTTTTTTATGGCAAAGTCATTGATAACTGCCAAATTATAATTGTCCGAGTTAGTGTTTTTGGCCAGTTCTTTTTCCACCACTAACACCAGCTGTTTAATTTTGAGAAAATGGACGCGAATGTTACGCGAATACGGTTTAATTCGTAATTCTATATTATATATATACTTATATATATATATATATACCTTTTATAGTATAAATTGTATAAAAATAATTTTTCTACTTAAAAAATGAGTAAAATTTGCCTCTGACAACGGGTCTCCTCGGAGAGCTCTGGTCCCCCTGTCACACCCTCTCACCGGCTCTGCTGATTATGAAGGGAAGTTAGTTTTAAAAAAAAATCAGATAATTATTATTTCATGGCCAACTTGCTAAAAATAATTATTGTTGTTTTGTTGTATGGACACCTAAAGGCATCGTATTTCAATCTTTTTAATATCACTACACCCAAAAGAGGTATACAATATGGTTAATCACTTCGCGATCCCCCCTTTCCACCATCTATATTAGGTACAAATTTGAACAATAATAATATCCTATCATTATCTAAACGAAATATACTATTTTAAATATCAATTTATAAATACCATGTCTAAGTAATTTAAACTTATCAAGTTTGAAATGTCTCGAGTCGTTGAGAATTTCCATTAACAGTGGATTGCCCGTTTTATTGATGAGCAATTTTTAAGTGTAAAACAAATTCAACGATCACACTAATTATTTATTTTAGATTGTTTATTCATTTTTTTTTTATGTATATCCTTATTGAGCTAATTTCATAATTATTATTTTAAGTATTTTTATTGTTCAATAAAAAGGTACATTTTGTAATTCAGCGTTTTATTATTTTTGACCTACACGACACCAAGTCAAGATTATAGCGACCCCCTGTTGAGAAACACTATCATAAGGTAATAAAAATTTATATCTTATTAAGGGCTGATGCACACGTGCGGGTTTTAAACTCACAGTGTCGCTGCGGTGCTGCGGCCGTTAATGCACACGTGAGCGTTTTTTGTACTATAGAAACCGCTATCTAGTATTTCGCCATCACTCGTCAGTACTGTATTCGCGTTGTAAAAAATGGAGGTATACAGGAAAAAAAATCATTTTTGCGTACCTTGTATATAAAAAGTATATTTTTCAAAAAAAAAAAAAGACGATATTGGGTACACCCGTTCACTGATAGCCGACTCACACGGGATATTCTATACATCTTTAAATAATCTTCGAGAAAATAATGAAAAATTCTTTAATTATTTTCGTTTGAAATCGCGTGAAATCGTTTGACGAGTTGGCTGTAACAATTTCAACAAAAATCAAGTCTCAATATATATGTACGTTCCTGTGCACTGCACAATATGAAAAACGTATAGAGGTTCCGCAAATTCGAGTACGATACCGCGGCGGTACCACGGGGATCTGCGTCATACAATCGCCCGCAAGTTGACGCGTGGTGCCGTAGCGTTTAAAACCCGCATTTGTGCTTCAGGCCTAAATTAATTAATTTTTGCGTTATTGGCAGATCGAGATGAAATATTTTGGAAAACAAAAATTGTACTATTTGTTACTCAATTTTTAATTTTATATGGTGTCTTTACTCACAGAAATAATTAATTCAAGATTGAATAGTGGATTACCAATAAGATCAGGAATTCCTGATGAAAAAAATATTATAATATACTGTATTATAATATATATTATGATAAATTAAATGATTCATCTTATTCATATTATGTGTATGTCTTTTTTATTATTTTGATTATTTTATTGTGAAATTAAATTAGTCGCCGGTAACCAAATACGATTTATTAGTAGTTGGTAAAATATAGTTTAAATATATAATTATTATTATGTTGATCTTGGTGTAATGATGTTATTGTTGTAAGAAAACCAGTATATTTTATTAAATTTTATTGTATTATGTTAATATGCTGATATGACGTGTCGACGTTGTGAGAGAAAATTCGGGGAACTCACTCACACTAAAGATCATTTACGTTTCACACAAACACACCGTGTAAAATAACTAAACGTAAAATTGCCTAAACACAACTCCTTAATAACCTAACTGTTTCTAATCTCCAATTGAAACGTTCAACGGAAACTTTAGGTAAAGATAGAATATTAAATTAATTAAATATCAATAAGATTATCATTATCGTAGTAATCAACAGCCAATTTTCCCCCACCATTTAAGATTAAATGACCATTTTAAAAACGCTCGATAGACTGTTGAACATAATATACAATCATCAAATTAAAAACAATTTTACTATGCGATCATATATGTATTTGTTATTCTTTTTTTATAATATTATATATTCTATTTTTTCTTTTATTTATGCTTTTTTATGATCATATCATTCCATAACATGGAGCAAAACTTTCCGATTATTTTACGGTGTACATACGGGATGAATGGATTGTTATTTGAGGATTCACCAATGCAATATTGGACGACGTTGTAATATAAATTTTTTTTATTTTAATTATTGTGCCTTGACCGTTGACTTATATATAAATATATAATTATATTAATTATAATCATATTATATCTCTAGCTCTATATATATATATATAATCAGATATTTATTTTGGTAAAATATTTGAAATATACGAGTGCTAAATACAATTTATGTTCATTTTTTTTTAATCTTAATATTTTCTCGTGACCGATTTTGTCTGTGTAATTATTAATATCAATTTTTTGAAATTGTACATAAAAATAAACAAAATGTTCCAATTCGAAAGAACCTCGGCTCTCTTGGTTGGCGACCTTATCAAATAATAAAAATATAAAGGAGATTAATGTGAGTGAAAATTCGCCTAAAGTAACGGGAACGCTCACAACATTATACAACGTTGTTAATTATAATAAGTAGAGCCCGGATTTATATGCATTTGCATGTTTGTACTAAGTATATGCACGTCTATGGGGGTTTAAAATGTCTACGGTTCATATCACACCGAATTTAAACTCCAAATTTTATATTGCATATTTTGCATATTTCGAGGGTTATTGCATATTTGTTCATAAATGCATATAACATGAATATTTAAGGGGTTTTTAA
Organism: Eriosoma lanigerum; assembly: GCA_013282895.1. NCBI lineage: Eukaryota > Metazoa > Arthropoda > Insecta > Hemiptera > Aphididae > Eriosoma > Eriosoma lanigerum. The sequence goes on from CM023358.1 coordinate 64,374,463, forward strand.
TAAATTAACTATTAATAAATATACACTCGTGTCCCAGCTTAGTATGTCGATATCATTTTATAAATAATCACATCGTGTATTCACGTATGGTTATTTAAGTTTTATTTATAATTTATTCCAATACACCAGTCATCGGAAATTCTCGGCTGCCATGTCGACCGGTACCTAATAATAGCACGATTGCAATTAATTAATATTTAATACGCAGTCATCGATCATCGTTCGTCTATCAACGTGTTTGTTCGCTGTAGTGTTTGTTAATTGTTTAGCCCGTTTGCAAAAAAAGACAAAATGCCAAAAACTGGGTTCATCCATAACTCGATGGGTTGAGCTTTACAATCGTGACAAAACTGTATTTACCACTAGTGGATTAGTAGTTTATTGTCAAGTTTGTGATCGCCAGGTGCGTTGTAACAAAAAATTTCAAATAACGCAACATGTAACTACCGAGTTTCATTTGAAATGTTTGAAAAAAAGTTCTAACAACAGTAAACAAATGTTGTTGGGAGATGAAACCAAACCAAAAACATCAAATTTTAATGAAGATTTATGTTTGAGTCTTATAGCAGCAAATATACCTTGGTTTAAGCTACAAAATCCAGTCTTCCGCGATTTTTTACAAAATTATACAAAAAAACAGATTCCTGATGAAAGCACTCTACGAAAGTCTTTTCTACATCCATGTTATGTAAGAACAATTGAAAAAATTAAAGAAAAAATTGGGGACTCGTATATATATTTAATCGTTGATGAAACTACAGATATCAACGGTAGTTATATTGCAAACCTTTTAGTTGGTGTGTTAAATGAACAAAATCCTAGTAAACCGTTTTTAATTTCATGCAAAAAATTAGATAAAACTAATCATTCGACAATTTCTCGCATTGTAAATGACAGTTTAAGAATATTGTGGCCTTATGGTGGGAATGACGAAAAAGTATTACTTTTATGTTCCGATGCAGCGCCATATATGATGAAAGCTGGTAAAACACTAAACGTATTTTTTCCTAATATGATACACATTTCATGTCTTGCTCACATGATCCAGCGTCTAGCAGAAAAAGTTAGAGAAATGTACCCCAATGTAAATACTTTGGTAAGTAATTTAAAAAAAGTATTTAATAAAGCACCTCAGAGAGTAGATGTGTACAAAGAAATAATGCCCAGTGTGCCTTTGTCGCCAGAACCAGTATTAACCAGATGGGGGACATGGATTAAAGCAGCTAATTTTTGTGCAGATCATTTTGATGATCTTAAAATAATTTTACAGAAATTAGAAGATAAAAATGTTAGTATACAAAAATGTATTAATATGCTAAATCTGGAATCTGTTAAAAGTGACCTTACATTTATTCAATCTTATTTTTTTATACTAGTGAAAAGTATAACAAATTTGGAACATTCTAGTTTAACTTTGTGTGATTCTACTCAAATTGTAAATAATGTTATTTTGGCGATGGAAAAAATACCAGGACAAAAAGGAAAAATAATTCAAGAAAAATTGTTTTATTTAATTGAAAAAAATGTTGGATTCCAAACCGCGAAACAGATAACAGCAATTTTGTCAGGGAAAGAAAACAGTACCATGCCATCAAACTTAACTCCTTCTATGTGTTCATGTATGAAGTTTGCACCGATAATTTCGGTGGATATGGAAAGGTCGTTTAGTACGTATAAATCAATTCTAACTGAAAAAAGAACTTCAATGACATCAGAAAATATGGAAAAATATATAATTGTTCACTGTTATGAAAATAATTAATAAAAGAACCTATTTTAATATTTTAATTATATTGTTCTGACAAATTTGAAAATTTATACCTATTATTATTTACTAATGTTTAAAATATTTAGTTTTAAAAATGTTATTTTAAAATATTTGAAATTTTTTAAAGTTTTTTTTCTTTAAGAATAATTTCAAATAATCTAAAATATTTATAGAGGATTTTAGTTTTTTTTCATTTGTATTCTCATTTTTAAATTTCCTAAAAGCTGTAAATTGATTTAATATATATTAAATCAATGGATATTTTATGGATAAAAATTTTTAAAATTCTTTTTACTTATGTATCAGTTGATATTTTCATTTTTTTTGTTTTTAATAAAATATTTTAAATTTTCTTTAGTGTAAAAGTATGGTTTTTTAAAAAAAACACATTTTATAAAGTTTAACATAATGCATATAATTGCATATTTAACCACTTTTTCTTTGCATATTTGCATCATATTTGACACCTTTTAAATGCATATAAATCCGAGCTCTAATAATAAGTATAAATATGAAATTTGAAAAATTGAATTTGTATTACCTAATTATAATTATATGTACAAGTCTATATTAATATAGGTAAATAAAATATCGTATATAATAAAAAATCAAAATATTATTTTTTAATTTGTCATATATTTACGGGATAAGTCTAAATTATTTTAATAACTATTTCATAATAACTCAGTATTCAAACAATAATAGTCAATTTTTCATATACATGTTAAGTTATAACAATATACTCTAATAATAAACTAGTATAAAGGGATATATTTACAAAGATAAGGAAGAGTCTCCATCTGTAGTAGGTTGTAGATACACGTTAAATGGATAATATGAGAGTAAGAGGGGAGTAATAATGAGGAATTAGAAAAAAATGTTTAGGATCAGACTAAACGAAGAGAACATTTAAAATGTATACGGTTCAAGAGCTTGAGGGAATCAAATTTATTAAATATTAAATATTTTCTTATCGTGATATAGTGCGTAATTCTGTTGATTCTGCGGTAATTGTTTGTTTCAAGTCGATCATCCAATGGGAAACGCCTAGTGACTGATATTTTTTAATAATTCTTCCAAATACACCATACCAAACGAATCCAGCGACAGTGCATATAACTAAAACTGTATAATATCCATCGGAATATAATCTGCAACTTCCTCCGTTTGTTTTGCATAACTAAAAACGAATTTAACAAATAATTATTTACAATATCGTCACCAGGTCGAATAACAATCGTAAGCTTATTAAGAATTTATCTTAGGGGAGGGGCATTGTTTTTACACATTTACAATGTTCACCATATTTTAAATATGGATAATATATTGTTTATATAAATAAGGCTCTGAGGGGATCTATCCTCCTCATACCCATTAAATACGACACTGTTGATACAGTAGATATTTACGGGAAATGAATAAATTCAGTTTTAATAGTCTTACGTTTATTAAATCTTGCGTGAAACAGTAATTCGATGTATCGACAGAACACACATTGATGGTAAAAATGTCAACAAGTTTCAAAACTAGTGTGCTCGATAGTAACCATCCGGAGAAGAAAAACGTATTGAATAGCGTCATGTACGTACCACCAAAACGTGGGTCGCTTATTTGACAAAAAAAAGCAGTTACAGCCAACATCATAAAGCAACTTAACATCTGAAAACAATAACAATGAAACAACCAGTGATCAAATCTTCGTGTATTTCCATATTTTCCTTTGAAATACGTATTTACATTGAAAGATAATAGTTTAAGCTATAAATAATTTTTATACTAAAAATAATTCAGTTTACCTACACAATTTTTTAGTACATATTTCTCCATGTTTTAGTAAATTTGTATGATATACTTAACTATTTTGCTATTTATTGCCAACTACTAATTAATATGAAACAAATTGGGTATCTATATATTTGTATACACTGACGATCTTCCTATAGAAAGTTAATAAACTTTAAAGTTTGTAGTGCTAAGTATATGCCCAGAATTATGTATAAAACAAAAACCAATAAATCTCATTCGAAAATATACTTATATGACTATGTTAGATATTGTTGGGCATCAATAATAAATAATTTTTAAGAATTTACAATAGAGAGTTTTAGTATTTATTTTGTTACATATCTACTAAGGTAAGTTGTTGGACCTTGGACCGTTTTTGAAAGTTGTTGGAAGTCAAATGGTTATTTTTCAATATTTCCAAAAAAAAAAAAAAAAAAAAAATGCAATGTATATAACATGTTTGTTCATTTCTATGTTTATTATTATGAGTATACTAACTGAGTATTATTAAGTTGTTTTTTTAATTTTTTTTTAGTTTACTTTACATTTAGCTTTTTTTATTAGCGATTAAATCAAAACTGAAAATAAAAAATAATAATATTCAAGTTTAATGTACGTATTTATAATGCTTATAATGACGTTTTAAAAGGCACTTATTTTGGCAATTTTAAGTTTAATAAGTCCTTAACTTTTAATTCATTACCAATTTTATCAAATTCGCAATAATATTATATTTATAAATCAATAACAAAATAAAACACATATAGGATATATAAAAACAATTTGTACGTGTTAAAATTAATATAATGAAATATTCAAACTTTTTCATAACGAGTTAATATAAATGTAAATATTATTTTATTCATTGAAATGAATTTGTATTTCATAATACTCTCATATACTCTCCTATATATGATATATTTGACATCTTCAAAAATAATGTTATCAGAATATATTTTAAACATAATAAAAACATATTTTATGAATTTTAGGAACATATAAATTAGACCTTTAATCATTTATTAAATTAATTTTAAAAAAAATATGTAATTTTACATTCATTATATGAGTAAAAATTGTTTTAAAATATTCGAAAAGTAGATTGATGATAAAAGAAAAATCTTTTACAAATTTAGATAACCAAAGTACTTTTGTATAAAGAATAATGCAAATTCATTCACTTACCTCATTTATCATAAATATGGATCCTAATGTGAAATAATAAATTAGCATAAAATTTTTCATTTCTACTGTGCTCATTAATCTTGGTGTATAATAAATGAGAATACCGATAATAATACCCCAGATTAACCTAAATCATAAAAAAAGAATTATATACATAAATCAAAAATGGAATAAATAGAAATGAGTTTATTAAAAAAAAAAAAGCAATACGTTTAATGAATGAGTAAAGACAATCGTATTTTAGTTATATAATACAACTTATACTTATAATTATAATATTATATAATAGTTGCATATAATATGAAATTTTAAATTATATATAATAACGTAATTATATTGTAGTATTATGTAATATTATATATTTATATTCAGATAACGATTTTAGTCTTTATTAATATTGTTTACTATTGTTTAAATTTAATTTAAATTTACCTAATTGGTGTAATTTTTAAATAATAACTCATAGTCTTCGGTCCCGTAGTGTATTTGTACACGAAAATTGGGAATATTAATTTTACACTATACATTACTGTAGTTATTATCATAATATCGTCTTTAGATACGCCGGCGTCAATTAATTTTAAGTTTGAAATCAATTCCGTTGGAATAAATCCTATCTATAAGTTAAAACGATTGAAACACAAATTTAAAATAATTATATGATTAAATATATTATGATTTTTAGAGCAAAATACCATATTTTAATAATTATATATTATACTTCTACTTGACAATTTACACAAGACTTATAATAATGTACTTATTATATATGTACTTACCCTTGCCGTCAACAATGCTGCTGCCAATACTTTAGATTGAGGAAGCTTTAAAATTTCCCATAAAAGTTTATAATTTTGAACTACGCTAATATTTTGGTGCCTACGTTCTAGATTATTTTCTTTCTTCAAAATTCCAACTAATGTTGTAATGAACAAAATAATTATGAGCCAACAATACAAAACATCTATAGTTAATAAATAGCAAGAAATCAACATTTATAACGCATATAATTAATATCTAGATTATAAAAATTTTCAATTCAATTGAAAAATTAGAGTTTGTTCGGTAATTTTTGGTATTATTGATAAATTGTGTTATTTTAGATTCTGAGCGAAGAAAGGAATATATTGGTTTTACAAACATGTTTTTTCTTTTTTTTCTTCTTATGTTTGAAGACATTTTTACGGATAGAAATAATGGTCCGATTACCACAAGTGGGGTATGCTTTCGATAGCAAATTGCATATAGTTGGTACTTTATTTAGCTTATTTTTCGAATTTCTCAAAAGCTCTCTAGAAGAAAAACTACTGAAAAATGGCGGAAAATCGGCAAATAACGTTTCTGAAATTTTAATTTTTTTAATTTCGCGATAACTAATTAAGTTTTAATCATAGTATCTTGAAATTTTTTTTGAGTATTTACTTAGGTGAACTTCATTACAAGAAAAAATTTAGAAACGAATGGTTGATTTTCTGACTAAGTATAGAGTTTTGGCTTTTTTTTCCAAAAATGTTTAATATTTCCTGCAATTTTTGGTTTATTGGTTTGAAAATTTTATCGAAGTCTAGACATATACTACTTAATCTTTTTACAAATATGTTGATAATCGTGACTGACAATTATTTTTCATAAGGTTTTAAAGTAAAATTTCTTGAAAATCTGTAAAATTACGGTTTCATTATTTTATTTCTTGATAAATAATTAAGTTTAGGTCGTAGGAACATGAAATTTATTTTAAATATTTACATTCGTAATTTACACACGTGGTAAAATTTTGGAATGGATTATCAGTATAGCATATTTTAATACATTGTGTTTCGCTCAGAATCGTATTATCTAATGCAATATCATTGCATTCAAATCTTAAATATAATAAACCACTAATTTAACTTTCGTCCACAATCGACCTTCTAACTTTTTCATAAATAATTTTTTTTTTGTTTTTCCATTGATTATAGATAGTATAGATAGCTCACTGACCGGGTTTTCGATGGCGCGATAATTGTCGTTTGCCGTTATAAAGCAGCACAGTCGCACTGTTAGTTCTGGCGTTTGACGTTAAATCGTTAGTATAGCATAATCTCTATTAAGCGTCTTATCGCCGTGTCTCTGTGGTAACGGAATTTAATCGCATATTATGTCATAATAACGATGTGTTATGACATACTCACATATTGTCAATTGTCAATGATTATCAGTAGTCATTAATAATATTATATTTTGAAAAAAATCAACGGCGGTCAGATGAATAAATTTAAAGTTTCGACTATGTCCTATACAGATAAAAAATGTGTTATACTTCTCGATGAGATGGCAATATCCAAATGTATTGAGTATAATAAAACCATACATCAATATCTAATTGAAGTTTTTCAAGATTTAGGTTCATAAGGTCGCAGTTCTATGTTTGCAAAAGATGCACTTATGATAATGGTTAGAGGTTTATACAATAACTGGAAGTTTCCTTTGTGTTATTTTTTATCGGATAATGGCGTAAAAGGCGATGATTTATTAATTTTAATAAAAGACTATATTAAAAAGATTTTGGATGTAGGCCTTCTTCCTTCGGCTATAGTTTGCAATCAAGGAGCACAAAACCGAAAATTATTTTCATTACTAAATGGAACGGATAATAATCCAGTAACTGAAATACATAACCAAAAAATATTTTTAATTTATGATATTCCTCATTTAATAAAAAGTATTCGAAATAATTTACTAACTGGAGACATACAAATAAATAAAATTCTTATAACGTTTGAAGATATCAGAAAAACATATAAAGTAAATGCATGTAGTGAAACAGCTCGAGCCATGTGTAAAATATCACAAATTCATTTAAACCCTAATCCTTTCCAGAAAATGTCGTGTAAATTGGCGTTACAAATTTTTAGCAATAGTACATCAGCAGCAATAAAAACATGTATATATACTGGTGAATTAAAATCTAAAACAGCCATGGACACAGCAAATTTTGTATTAGAAATTAATAATACTTTTGATGCGTGTAACAGCAAAAACCTGTATGATGTTAATTTAAATAAACGACCAATGAACGTAAACAATACACACATATTTGATCAATTAAGAAAAACAATATCAACATTTCAAAATGCAAAAAAAATTTCGCATAAAGATAAAAAACAATCAGTGCCACCCTGCTTTACAGGCATGATTTGGTCTTTAACAGTAATAATAAACTTATATAAATCTGAACAAAAAGATATTGTTACAAATACTAAACAAGATCCAAACCAATATTTTTTATTAACTAACAAACTTAATCAAGATCAACTGGAAAATATGTTTTCGATAATTAGACAAAAAAACGGTTATACTAGAAATCAGTCTGCAAAAATTATTAGAAGCTGTTTTGCAAGTATAAGCTCATTTTCATAAATGAAAGCATCTGAAAAGTGTAATTGTGAAGTAGATCAAGATAATTTTTTAACGCTTGATGTCTTAGATGAAAATGAAGTTGTGAAGAATACGTGTCTCTCCGAAATGAACATAACCGATTTGACTGAAAGTAATAACGATGTTCAAGACAATTTTTTTCAAAATAACGATAATTCTGACGAAAATTTTTCTGAATCGGAATTAGAAAACGACAAACTAAATATTACATTAGAGAATGCTCAATTTTATACTTTGCTGGCTATTTAACGAAACGTTGTATAGATAATTTTCAGTGTGAAAATTGCAAACAAGTTTTAGTTAACAACGAAACTTATAATAATTCAAATGAAATTTTAATCATGTACAAAACATTTGAACAAATTAATTTTGCTGGAAATGAAGGTTTAAAAAACCATCAATTTGGCTAATAAAAATATGTAAAATTAGGTTAAATATTTTTAAAAATACATTTAAAACTATAATAAGTAAACCAAAATTAATGAATAAAATGTTTAATTTTATTCTGATTAAATTAAACCAAAAAAATATACATTTTAATGAATCACCATGTAAAGAACATTATTTGTATATTATTAAACTATTGCTCGTTATCCGTATTTATAAGGCATACATGACAGCACAAGATAACGTTAATAAATCACAATTTAATAAAAAACATAAAAAATTAAGAATTTTACAACATTCATAAATATATTGTTATTATTATTATTATTATTATTATTATTATTATTATACATTATTAATTATTATTATATTACAATGTTTCTAATTTGTTTAGATATGAAAGTATACATATTATTTGTTATTATTTTAGTACACCATGGCAGAAACTATAAACCTACTGGTATAAAATATATATATTTTTTTATATTTCGATTGCTTTATAGACTGTCAACTTTAGTATTTACTATTTCTGATAATAATATAATGCGACTTAGCTGATATTATAATAAAAAATAAAAATAATAGTAGAATTGTAGATGTATTCTAACCCGTATTATGGATACATTTACACGCAAGACCACCCGTTGACAATAACAACCTGTTTTATTTGAAATTTATTTTTAGCGTTCTCTAATAAACGAAATTAATAGAATTTAATATTGTTGATAATATTGTTAACGACATCTATCGTTCACGATCAGTTGTTAAATCTCCCGCAACCCGTTTAGTATTGTAGTGAGCTATCTATACTATCTATAATCAATGGTTTTTCGTATAGTCATAGTTATTTCTTTATCTAAAAAGGACGAGAAATGACCTTGATGGAAAATGCATGTTTCTTTTTTTTTACTAAAAAGAACAGGTATGATCATTACGAAAGAGAACTAGAATAATTTTATAAAAATAACATAATCGTTTAACCTGTTTTGTGTATTAAATTTACACATACTTTTCATAGACATTAGGCCTCTTGTGCTTAGTTTAGTTCCCAAATATTTATTTCTGAATTCATCTGACACTAGAAGAGTGAAGCAAACGTTACCTAAAAACATTCCACAAACTACTCCTACAGAGTTGCATGTTGAAACATAACTCACGTTCTTCCTGTTAATAAAAACAAAAATATTTGACATTTGACATTTGCTCAAGTATACAATGCGTTTCCTTTTAAAGGTAACACGAAATATTTACGTCCAGTGAATTCGAATTGAAATTGGGTACTCGGAAGCAGCGTCGTTTATTATCTAAATAAAAATTATTTTAAGAGTCTCTATATCCTTATATAGATAAATGTATAGACTATCTGAGAATAATCATTTAGATAATTATTCAATCAATGATTTGAAAAATTTTGACAGAAAATTATTTTAAACCGCGTTCTGTAAACACTATTTATAGTTTTAACTGGAGTATCAGCTAGTTTATAAATAATAATAATAATATTTACAAAATAATTATAATAATAACAACTATGGTTAACACCGATTACGAACGTTGGATCTACTATATTAAATATTAATTATCTGTTTTTTATCTAGATAAAATTGGTTATCTTTTATCTCTTTTCTAGATACAAATTTTAAGTGTTATCTTTTTATCTCATCTAAATAAATTTAAAATCAATTATCTGTCATCTTATATCAAGATAAATTATGGGTTATCTTTGAACAACACTGCTTGGGAGGAGCTAAGGAATTCTAAATACACATTTTTTGATGATTTTCAAATGTTTAGCTATTTTATTGTGCGCATGCGAAATACAATTTGCATTTATTTTCAATGATACATTTCAATTAAACTTTTAAGTTAAATTGATAAATTTATTACAAAATCTTTTCAAATCAAATAGACCATATCTATAATTTATTTTATTGTCATTCAATAAAATTAAGTTTTAGAGCCACGATGAAAAAATCAGAATAACTTTAAAAAATTCAGTCTATTCAAATCTAATGTTTAAAATACATGTTGATATTTTAAAAAATGCAAGTTGCAAAGCTCGCAATAAAATAGCTAAATATTTAAAATCATAAAAATTATCTATTTCAAAATTCCTTAGCTCCTCGCGAAAATCCTATTTCAAATCGTAGTCACTTAACATAAATATTTCGTGTTACCTTTAAAAAGAAACACTTAGATATTAATGAATTATAACATTATTATTTCACTTTTTCAACATCGTCAATGACCAGCCATCGACGATGATATCTTGAGTTGCGGACAAAAAGTTGAGGACAAATATCATAAATACTAACATTTTAACATTTGGTTTTCCAGACTGAGGAAACCATTCATCAATGTTATTAGCCATATTAAATAACACCAATCCTGTTAAAAATTAACATTTAACCGATTATACACACCGAAACTTTATATATTATAATATTCAACAAAAGTGTTTATATAAATTTATACAAAATTGTTTGAATTAAATACAAAAGTAATGTTAAATTTAAAGTATATTACAAATTTATAAAATCTAACATTGATATTTTAATTTTAATATAATAACTTATACGTACCCATTAATAATTGAAGAGGAAGTAACCAACTTTTTCGTCTACCTATCCGATTAACATAGAGTGCATCTACCACTGGGGCCCACAACAATTTCAGTGTAAACGGCCACATTGATATACTAAAAATTGCCTAAATAATGTAATTTTGAATTATCATTGTTATCAGTGATTTTTTGCCAAAATATTTCTACTCATAGAATATACGCTATAATTTAGGCAACTAGGGGAGGGCAAGGGATAAACATCTTTAAAACGATTGATAACCTCACTGGCATAATTAGAGAGGGCATAACCCATACATTTTTTTACAACACTTTATGTAACATGATAAAAAAGATACAGATCCAGATATGGGAAAAAGTATTTAATCACTTCGTAAACAGATTAATATATACCTATTATAGTATTACCTTCGTAAGTTAGAAATTTATAATTTTTAATTTAATTATTTAAATTAAATTTATTATTCTGTTTAAAGAACACTCTCGCGGTTGTAGATCCGGGTTCAATACCAGGCACTGTTAGTTAAATTTTTTTCTATACTTTTATTTAACGCATTTATAAAATTTTAACCTTTCGCATAGAAATTTTATAATAATTAATAAGTATTATTAGCATTAATATATTTTATAATTTTAATTGACATTCGGGAGTAAAGAGTACCCGCGTATTTTTCTTTCTTTTTGGGGGCATACGCTAAATAATTAAATTGTTGAAGGGTATACGCCGTATACCCGCCCTATACCCTCCAAAACACCATTTGTTATATTACTTAGTATAAATTATTAAATTTAAATATTGATTTCATTACAATAAGAAATGTTTTATATTTATTTTTACATTATAATTTATATTTACAATAATTAAAACGGATCAAAGAGACAAAAGAGAAAAATAAAATAAACCGGACAATCGATTCTGGGCGTTCTTCCATCATCCATTCGATTCTTGAAGAATTTAATAATAAAATGTATTATCGTAGAAAAATTAAATTCATCAAAACTGTAGACTCCGCCAATATTGCCTTTTTTAATGGTTTTTACTGTTTCAATAGAAAATTATTGAAAGTATCAAAAAATTATAATACAAATAAAATATAATACCAACTAAATAAACTTTACTACCGAATGCATATCCTACTTGTGGTTAGAGGAGCATATCCACTACCCAAAAAACAGTCTTGTTAAGTAAATATATTTAAATACTTTTTTAGTATACTTAGAATACTTTATAAAAACTTTTTAAATTATGTATCTTTAAGTATTTTTAATACAATATTAAACGTATTTGTATTTGGAAATCAAATAATTTTGTTTAAATACCGTTTCATTTTTATAGCCGTTTTTGACATGTACGTTAGTTTTTCTTTTCCCAAAGAAAACCATTTGAGAAATTCGAAAAATGAGTCAAATAAAGTACCAACTAGATGCAATTTTCTACCGAAAATATATCCTACTTTTGATAACTGGATCATTATTTTTCCCAAAAAACTACTTTCAGACAAATAAAGGCATATATATTTGTAAAACTAATAAATTTCTCACTTCATTCAGAATCTATAATATAGAATAACAATTACTACAAAAATATAAAACTAAGAGCCCTACAAGGCTACAAATAAGTAAATTAAATTTATATGGGTAAAACAAAAAAAGTTAAAAATGTTATAACAATTTGATAGCTTATATAATATTATTAAACATTTTGTTTCCTCACTAATTAATGCAACTGAAGTTAAATATTATATTTAATTAATACTTAATGCTAAAATGCAATGATGAGCATTACTTAACTTAATAAAAATATTAAAGATAATAAAATACTTAATTAATTATTAACAATTCATAATTCATTAATTAACTGTAAACTTTTTTCAGTATGTGTCAAGTAACTTAAATTAACCTAGTAAAGAAATTTTATTATCTTGCCCAGCATTCCTAAAATATTTTACTAATAATTTAAAGGAGATAATAAATGTATTATATATTTATATTACAATATGTTTGACATATACGCTATTTTTGTCGACCTTATAAATGTTTCATAATTTGTGAAAAGTTATTTGTTTATATCTCACTCGTAAATTTCTCTATTAACATTATGAGATAATTATTAAAAATGAATAAAATCTGATTAATTGTCATGTCTTATTATTAGTCAGATGTTTTATGCTTATATTAAAATATTAAAATCCAAAACATTATATAACATTGTATGATACTTGTCTTTTTTAAGCATAAAATTATCTCTTAGTGATTTGAAACACATAATAGTTTAAAATAGTTTAAATTTATTTGTCTTGTAATATTTTAATATCAACTTACTTGATCTTTATAGTCGACCATTTTTCTACTTTGTAAAATCATCGGAATCGCACTGGTTAAGCCAATTGAAAACCCTTGTATTATGTACAGTATTATTAGCAAATAGAAATTTAACCAATCGCCATCCAAATTCGGTGTTTCCGGCATAGAATCTGTCGCCAAATTATCATCATACATCTCAGGATCACATTTTTTTGACGATGATTTAGTCATATTTTGTCTGTACGTCACTTCTGATGTGATAAAATCGCTATTTTACACAAAAATCAAGTTATCGATTTTTGAACAGCATGACGGGTGAAAATCTATACAATATAAATAATAAACATTTTGAATATTAAGTGTGCGGAACGTTCTTCATTTGCGTTTAAAATTATAAACACTGTTAAAAATAATTTGATAATAATAATTTTCTGAAAGAAACGAAAATGAACTATTTCGTTCCTAATTAATTTTATATCTATTTAATGAACCACCACAAAAATAATTAACATAATATTTTTAATATTTCAACATTAAACGATTAAAACAATGTTTTAATACGTATTTATATTCATTATGTTATAATTATAGTGAAACTTTAAGTTTTTATTATATTTAATATATTCCTAAGTCAATATAAAATTGATAATGCATTGAAAAATCTGCTCAGTGCTCTACCTTTGCTCGAAAAATATGTTTATTCCATATACCTATTATATAATAGCATCTTATTTATTGATCACTTTTGTTAAGGTAACGTTAGCAAATAATTATATTCTTTTTATAAAAATGTTTTCACTATATGTAACATCTAATATTAATATATTTAAATTTTTTTTTTTCATTTGTTAAATTCAAGTTTACTACTCGTTTGTTATAGTTATATAACAATATTATTAAAATAGGTATAGTGATGTTGGACTGTATCCAGCATTCATTTAACAATGATCAGGAACGCACGATTTTTTGATATATCATAATTTCCATATTGTAATTTATCCGTGTTTGTGTGAATCTTGTTATAATAAATTGTTTAAAAAATGTACCAACTAATGTGCTGAAAAATAATTAAAAATCGCATCTTATATGGAGAATATTTTAATTTTGTTTAGATTTTTGTATCTTTATTCATATTATGAAAGATAAAATAATATCATTATACATAATACTACAAACAATTATTTATAAATTATTATAATATTTTATTCGATCACGTTTTACGAAATTCTTTGAAACTGGTTTTTATAATATATGCGTGCTAGTGAAATTGTAGCCATAATGTCATCGGCATCGTTAAGCCTATCGATAGGTATAAAACTAAACACAAAGTTTGGATATTCCTTTTCGATAATCTTGAATAGAATTTTATTTCTAAATGACAACTTTTACGTATTACTTAACTAAATAATAAAATTAATACGAGATTTATAATCGGTTGTAATTTTTATAATATTATCAGCTATTTTGATCACTTTTCTACGAGGAAAAATAATAAATTCGCAAGAATATATATAAAGCGTTAGACTGCTCAACATCAGCTTTTATATAATAATTTTGACACTATAGATGTCAAAATACTACAAATTGTGGATTTGGCCAATATAAAACTATGAAATAAACTGATAATCTATTCCAAAATTTAACTACGTTTTTAAACTACCTATGAGAATACTAAAACATATTTACAACTCCATACGTTCTTAATTGCATTATTAGTTATCATGAAAATATAAAATATATTTCGTCAAAATTACGATTTATGTGAATTTTGCCGATTTTTCGCCTTCTTTTGGTAGTTAATTATAATTTTCTTTATTTTTTATAATGCTCTATGAAATAATTCGAAAATAAATATTTATTACGTTTAATAGAATAATCCTTACATAAATAATTATAAAATATATTATATTTTATGGATAAAAAATTCGATAATCTGTAACCTGCAAATTAAACTTGCAGTTGAAATATTGGCAAAATTGTAATGTTATTTGTAAAATTAATTTAAAAGTGAATGTTTAAAGGCAAATTATGTAGGCAAGTAGATATGTGAATTTGATAAAGTACAGGATTCAGGATTATTATCAAACCCTACCAACACGTAGACAAAATTTGTGAAAATTGAATGTAAAAAAAACTCATAATTTACAAATTAAATGATATATGCGAAACATTATTTAGGATTATGGAGTAGTAAATAAAATGTAAAAAAAAAAAAACACTTTTTTAAGAAAAATAAACTAATAAATACTATTTTCAACAATAAGAAGTTTCAATTAATGTATTCACAAAATCTAACTTATTGAACCATTATTTCATAAATTAATCAAATTATTTTATTATTAACTATAATTTTTTAATTTTATCTAAACATAAATTTCACCTTTAATCTTTAGTAAATAAAGTATTATAATAAATATTTAAATTCAAATACTATACGTAAATTATATAAGGACCTATCTTCTTCCCGGTATTAATATTCATAAATTATTATCACTGTTAAACTGTATTTTTATTGATTATATTTTTCACCTTTTTAATAAAATTATTATTTGTATTTAATTTCATAAATAATAGTTTTTAAAACTACTTCTTATTATAATAAATAATAACGCTTATTTTATAATAACATTATTTAATATTTTAATACCACTTACCACATAATGTTATAATTTATAATTTATTTATCATATAGACACCTAAATATATTAGTTAACAAGACAAAAGTAAATAAAACAAAGTTATATTTTCATATTAAATACTCTATTTTTTTTTAAAAAAATTCTAATATTTAAATATTAACATCGATAATGAATTATAAATTTATTATGAAAGAAAAATTATCTTTATTTTATTGAATTATATGAATTATGATTATAATAGCTTATTATAATATTTTATGACTTTATAAGAAAAAATGAGCATCGTTTAAATTTTCATTATCTAATGAAATGTATTTAAATAATAAAATACTTCAATTTGGTAGATAAAGAATAGATAATCCTAGCATATAATTATTAATTCCATTAATATTAATCTAAATGAATTATTTTCAAACGCTTGATCCTATACCTAATACGTATATAATATTGAGATATTTCTTATAAAAAATATATCCTAGATCTATTTACCTATTCGTTACATTACAATATCACCGCGAAAAATTAAAAATTTTAATGTGGTTATTTTTAAGCAAATCAATTTTCAATTATTGAAAATCAATTTCATATTTAAGCAATGCACTATATAATATCACCTCAATTACTTTAAATTCTGGGTGAAGCGAAGAATTTATGGGTTATACAATTTTTTTTTTATGTCTAAAGGTATTTTTTCAGGTAAAAAAAAATATACATAAAATAAGAAAAATTACTAAAAAATGGTTGAAAAATTGCGAAATTCGCGGAAACTGTAATTTTGACGATTTTTTAAAAATATTTTATGATAACTAATGCAATTTTAAAATTTTAAATGTAAGGACTTGAAAAGTATTTTTTTGAGTAATTACTTGAAATTCAGATTTTATATTTTTACGCAGTTTTACGTATTTATAATTATTAGACATATTAGTGAATCTCTAAATAAAATAATAGATATTCTCCAATTATATTAAGTACTTATAATAAGGAAAGTTACGTCTATCATTTTTTTTTTTGAAACTACATTTTTTTCTAGTTTATTTTAAAATTAATATTCTATTTAAAGTAAAATACATGCAAATTATTCATTCTAATTTTAATTTTCATGAAAATTATTATTTTCAAAATTGTACGAATTATTTTATTCAGAGATCAGACTAATAAGTAAATACATTATATTGTATCATATAATAATAACAACAATAATAATATTTGTGTTTTTATGGTAAACAATTAAAAATTCTATTTAAAATAAATTATTCTTTTTTATATTGTGAAATGGTTATATTTATTTATATAATAATGTATACATTTTTGTGCACTTACAAATTAATTGTAGATTTTTATCAATCTATTTTTATCAAAAATATTCATAGTTTTTTGGAGAAATCAAAGAATATTTAAGTAAGTTAAGTAAGTACTTAAGAAAATTGTTTGCAAAAAATATGTAATTACTTATACAAATCATTATGTAATAATTAGGAATGTTAAAATCGTAATTAGAATTAATTTCAATATGTAGAAAACGGAATAATTATTGTGTTCATGCAATAAATTATTACATTATGCATTTAAAAATTAACATTACAAAACTGATATGCAGCGACAAATAAGATAATAAGAATTAAAGTTAACTCTATATTGATCAAATACATAAACCGAGAAAACGCATATTTTAAAACTAAAATCTAATAATAATAGTTCAATTTACAATATTTATATAAATTCAATAGGTACCTATATTTTTAACAAAATTTCTCGACGTATTTTAAATAATTAATTCAATAATAATAATATAATATTTACTCTTTCTAACCAATTTAAAATTTAAACATTATTAATGTTTTATTTAAATAATATTTTTTGTACTATACAGTAATTGATATTATATATTAACTATAAGCACTCGTAATTTACTCAAATCTGATTCAATAAAACTATAAAACAATTATGAAATACAAATATAAGTTTTAAAAATAACAGGCATATTACGCACAAAACTTGGACTAAAATAACAATGTATAATTAAAACTATAACGATGATAGTCACCAAAATATGGTCATCATTTTTTTTAAAAATACGATGTGTTATCCAATGACCGAGAAAGATTAGAATTAATTTTATAATGTAATAATGCTCAAAGGAATATCGACAAATTATGAATAACTATATAATGTTATTTATATCACTTTATTATAAATGTATAATACAAGAAATATTAATGACTTAATTGCTCCTTTTATTTGCATACATTTTGAAAATCAAAGTTCAATTTTTAAAGTTATCTTTTTATTATATTTATTTATCTATTTTTATTAAGTTCAATAAGTATAAAAGTATAAACTTTTATTTTATTTTAAAATAGGTATTTTATAATATGTATTAATTACCAACTAAACAATTGACCGAAAAAAAAAACGTAAAAACTCTTAAAAACATATTTAGTTTATTGCGTTTATATTTATTTTGTTGCAATAAAGAGTTAATCTTATTCTTATATTATTATTTTAATTAAAACGTATTCATATAATGAATTTTTTTTTGGAGCTGGAAAATTGTAATTTTGAAATGATATTTCATAACATAAATTTAAATATAAAATAGGCTTTTAAAATATAGATATAAATTTCTGTTGGTTAAATTATTTGTTTACAATATTATATAGTTCAGTCAATAATAATTGTGTAGTCTACTTACTTTTTTTTTGCAGTTAATTATTGCAAACATTGCAAAATAATATACTTAAAAAACATAAAATATCATAAGTCATATACACTCGACACGAATGAACGTCTGAAGATCATCTAACACTAGTTCTAAGTAAACATATTATAAATTTCTTAAGCTCGATAATTCAATGCAACATGAAAGCTGGGACAAGCCACGTTAACCTTGGGCGATTAATATTAGTAGCTTAAAACCAACTTCACTGACGCAGACTGAAAACGTAGGTAAACTCAAAAAATGTTTAATATAATAAACTCTAATTTTCTAACACTACACCTTATGCTTATATACTAATATTATTAAATATACTTCAGTTACTACTTATTAGTAATAAGGTTTTAATTACGTGGTTTAAATATAAAGCATAGCGCAAACGACACTAATTTATTTCACGATAAGTCTTTCCGATTTTTATTAAATGAAACATACGTTTATGGAAATAGTATAAACAAACAAATATAAAAAAAGTATATTATAATGTAATTTAAAAAATTAATCTAAATTATACTATAGGTATATTAATATCCAAAACTGATAAAACTGAACGTAATATAATAATATATTAAATAACATAATATTTTATTATTGTGACTTATGTAATTCAACAATTTACCATAAATTTAATAAGAAAAATATAGAATGGATTATATTATTAATATTAATATATATATTATGTTAAATTTAATTGCTAAATGTTCTACGTATTATTATATTAATGAAAAATTAAGAAAAGTAGTATAAAAATATGGCAAAATTTCGACATTTTAAAACAAATTTTAGATTAAAGTTCTGTAGTCATGTTATTATTTTGCATATATTTTATTTACATATATTTCTATATGTATTTTTTTCTTCTATATTTTATATGTTTTTACGTTTGCTTAGAAATAAATTACAAACCAATTAAAGTGATAAAAGAATATATATATATAATAGTAAACGGCGTTAAAATAAATTATTTCAAGAGTATATGTAGAAATACAGTTATTGAAAATCTAGTAGAGAATAATATATTAGTGACAATAATAAATATTGCATTAAACATAATATTGTAACGTTAAGATGTTGATGTGCCAAAATTGATCAGTTCAAGTTGACCATCCATTGAGATCGATTTCTTAATTGGAGATTTTTCAGGAGACTTTTACAAACAAAGTACCAAATAAATCCAATTACCAGACAAATTAAAACTTCTATATAGTAACCATCTACAATCATTGCACAGTTTCCTCCACTTATATGACAAATCTACATACAAATAACATTAGTTAACGTCAATAAATATTTTTTATTATTTTTATTTTTATTATGTCATTCGAATAAATATATTCTATTTAAATTAAGAGTTTTCATATGATAAAATTATAATAACGTTGATAATATTTTACTTTTTCTAAATGTTCAGTGGAACAACTGTTTTGTAAATCGTTTGAACACTTTTCAAATGTTAAAATATCCACCATCATAATAATTGTTGTATATGATACTGACCAACCTAAATTGCGAACAGTATTCAATAATGTCATATAAGTTCCTCCAAACCGTGGATCACTGATCCTAGTGAAAAATGAAATCATAACAATTACCATGATGGACGATAAAATCTATAAAGAAAAATATCTAAATTTAATATTTTTAATTTATAAAATCATATTTCTGGTTTTACATTGAATTTGATAATCGGTAAACAAATAAACAATAAAAAACATACGATTGGAATATAGGAATTTAGATATGACAGATTAAAATTGGTTAATTTTATTATTCAATAGTCACATTAATCTATACCTTCTCATTTAATATGAATATGTTATTAATACAATTATCGTTACAGTTTTCAACGTACTTCATTTATGGCAAAAATGACTCCTATAATGAAATAATAATATAATGGAACATTTACAACATTATTATTACTTTTAATTATCAACGGTGTATAATAAATCAACTCAGCAAATACTGTACTCCATATTAATCTGAAAGAAATATATAATTAAACATATTATCTTTAAAAAATCGTTCAAAAATAATTATAAATTGTATTTTAATTTTTGAAATATATTATAACCTAATATCGATTGATATTTTACTTTTATGCAAAATTAATATAATATTTAAAGATTTTCTCTACCTGAGTGGTGTCAGTTTTAAGTATAAACTAATAGGTCTTGGGCCAGAAGTGTATTTTGCTATAACAAATGGCACAAATACTTTTAAAATTTGCATGGATGAATTAATTATTGTAATATCATTTTTTGATACACCTGCATCAATAAGTTTCAGGTTCGTCACTGACTCTGTTGTAATATAGCCAATCTGTTTTTATTATTATTAAAAAAAATAATAATAATTAACTTTAAAACATATATAAGAAACAATAAAATAAATTTTTGTTTAAATTAAAATTTGTATTGAAATTGGATAAACTATATTATAGTATAATAATATAGTCCTACGCAATTGTATACAACCTTTTATAATATAACTATAGAAATGATCAAATAAACTAAATAAAATAAAATAATTTGTTAAATATATAAGATTTAAAATTAGATAATATTCAAATTACATAGGTGTGGTTAAATAATATTAAATGGTGAGTACCAAACAGTATACTCGTATATATTATAAATCAATTAAAATTATTATATTATCCTACATTGTTATTGTAGTGAATCTACAAGTAACACGTTCTACGTTAATGTGACGAAGTCAGTGCCACTGTAAGATCTTGTAATTTTCTTCGAGGTTATGTAGAATAGACTTTAAGACTTTTCATTCAATATTAAACAAACTTTTTATTGATATAAAATCACACACCAAAATTATAAGTAGAAATTTGAAGATAGATATTTTTCGTATTTACTTGAGATTTAAGTTAATAACGTACTCTGACGTTTTCACATAAAAAACTCGATGCATTTGGGAAAACATCGATGTTTTTTTAAAAAAACAAACACTTTTTATAGGATAAAAATTATTATTCTTTGACATATTCCATAATCTATAAGCTAAATTAATTATACACATTTATATATTTAGCAGCCTGCTGTGTACACTGCCCAAAAATATTTCTGTGTTAGTGTTAAAGGCAAAAAGTGTAGAAACAGTATTCATTTGACCTTGAGCAATGGAGGACGTAGTATAAATTTTATATTTTGTGCTCTGTTTACTAAATTTAGTAACTATGAAAGTTTTAAAATAAATTAACATACAAAATAGACGCCGTCGTTGTTATATAGGAGATAGTATATAATAACATTTCATCGTAATAGTCCTTAAGTTCAATATTTCCTAAGTTATCATAAAATATTTCAAATCTGGTTGGTCAAAATTAAGGTTTCTGTGAATACTGCTATTTTTATAAGAAAAATTTCGGTAGTTTTTCTAGAGGAAAAACTTTGAGAAAAAATCGTTGATCAGTAAAACAGTTTTATTCTATATATTTTTTTATTCAATATGGAAACAAATTTGGGGATGGGAGCAAAAATAATTATTTGTAAATATATTTGATTATTACCTCAGTCAATTTTACCCCCTCTGTAAAAATGTATATATTAAAATATTTTATCTCACTTGATTTTTACCCCCCTTAGTAAAAATCACCAGTCGTTATATCGGTATGGTTTTATAAAAAGTTAAGAAGACGGTTTCGGTTTTCATTAGAGATTTTTAAATTATAAAATTAAGGTTCGAATACCAGTTATTTCTGGTATTAACTAGTTCTCAATTTTTATTACATTACCTATAACACCCTAAAACTGTTCAAAAATTTTTTTTCTATTTATTATAAATAAATTATGGATTATGATTTTATTTTCACAGTTTTCTTTAAATTAGAGTAACTACCAAAATATTCTTAAAAAGTGAAATATACCTAAAAATCGTATTAATTAAAATAAAAAAAATTGTACATAATTATATGTATACATGAGTAGAACAGGACAAACCGCTGTATTGTTCATCAATGAAATAGAAACTTATAAATTATTTTATACTACATATTAGTTATTACTATTCAGTATTCACAAATTCGTTCTTCTAAACATTTATAATTAATTTTAAAACCCTTATAATTAGTAGAATACAACCTAACATTCATTTGTGTTCGTGTATCAGTTCATTACAGGGAATCAAAACGGGGTTAAATCCGGGAAAAATTCGACCCGGTTTTAACCCGTAAAATTAAATCCTAAGAAAAATAAAACCAGGTCTTAACCCGAAACCAAAATAAAAATAAAATCCTGTCTACCCGAAAAATGAAAAAGCTATGTTATTTTTTTATTTAAATTTCAAGCATCAATATTTAAAATTGATATCTATTAGCTTTGATTTACAGTTTATAATATGTTTATATGAGTATTTCAATAATTTGGACTATTCGGTCACTAATTTGCAATTGAAATATAAATGATAATGAATTTAAATTAAATTAACTATAAAACCCATTTTTAACTTGAAAAACGAAACCCAAATAAATATAAAACCCGGTCTTAACCCGAAATTCGAAAAACAAAAATATTTAATCTATTTTGACTCCCTGATTCTTTGAATACCGTACGAAAAATCGCCAACTGAAGGAGCATCGAGCAGCGGCAATTGAAGTACCATACAGCGTGAATGACATGTTTATATCCTCGCGCAGTCGACATTTATGCTCACTTCCTTGCTCAATACCATAAAAATGGGCTGAGTATAAAATACGTGCTAGAATTAAAAAAGAACGGGAAGGTCAATTTTAGATGTTCCTCCTTCGTCCCTTCGGTTTTCATAGAAATAAGTGATTTATTATAATTAAGATTTGAATGCATTGATATTGCATTAGAAAATACGGTTCGTGAAACTCAATATAATATAATATGTTATACTGATAAGCCATTCCAAAAGTTTACCACGTGTGTAAACTACCTATTAGAATACTCAAAATATTTTCAAGTTCCTATGATCAAAACTCAATTAGTGATTACTAAATAAAAAAAAAAATTAAACAACGAAAATCGTAATTTTGCCATTTTTTGTAGTTTTTCTTCTCCCAGAGAAAAACTTTTGAGAAATTCGAAAAATAAGATAAATAAAGAACCAAATAGATACAATTTTTAACATATTTCATACCGTATTTGTAGTAATCGTACTATTTTTTCTACTACAAAAAGTGTCTTCAGGCATAAAAAAAAAAACATTGAAACACCAATACCATCCTCGCTTCTCTTAGAATCTAAAACCAAGAAGTCATTATACGCCGTACACCACTGTTTATATATATATATATATAAAATAATATATGTGATTTATTAGTCAAAGATTTTGTAATTCTTCTATTACAAAATTTTGTGAAACTGGTTTTTATTTACATCATTTAAGATTTAACGGTAGAAATCTACTGTGCTCGTATAACTAACAATAAATGAATGCAATTCAAACTTAATGCATTTGATATTTTAAACCAAGTAATAACTAAATAAAAAATTATACTCAACGATTTAAAAGTTTACAAAGAATTGGCATGTAAAAAAAAATTATTCAATAATATATACTAAAATTATTATGTATAAAAATAGAATATATTTACCATTGAAGTTAGAATAATAATTATAAACGTTCTTATGCTAGGGAGTTTTAAAATATCTCATATAAGTATATAATTTTGTGAAATATTAATTTTCACATGATCATCTTGCGATCTTTCGTCCTTCTCTTCTTTCTTTCTTCTATCCCAATCAATGTAGTCGACACTAAACACACGAAACCATAACATATCAAAAAAGCTGAAACGTAAATAATATTAGAATCGTGAACATTACATCCTATACCACAATATTTGATAAATTATGGTGTAACAACTAACAAGCATTATTTACTTTTGATATTTATTATTCCCCCTATGCCAGGTGTAAATCGTAAGAATTTGTTGCAAAAATTTTTGGATGAAAACAAAATTGGAAAACACATACCAATTAATATTCCCAATGCAATTCCTGTATTATTACAAGTTGATCCGTAACTAACATTATTTCTGTAGGAGTAGAGGATATAAATTCATAATAATTAATTTGTTAAGACCGTGAGCTGACTAACTTTTTTAATAAAGTCAACGCCCAACCATCGACAGCAATATCTTGAGTCGCAGACAAAAAATTCATGACGAACATCACATATGCAATCATCTGAATGTTTGGTTTTTCTGACTCAGGTAACCAATCATCCACGTTATAGGAAAAATAAAAGCAAAGTATCCCTATAACATTTACTCATTTTTTATTATTAATTGGTCATAAAATTTATTTTATGTTCATGGTTATAGTCTAGGTAATCTATAATCGGTCTAACATAACAATATATGGGATTTTGTTTTTTTTTTTTTAAAAACACATTATGTGAACCGCAGAGTGAATTTCCCATTAAAGTAGGTTAGTTCACTACTTTTATAATAAATTTATAAAATAAATGCTAACCAATTAGATATTCAGCTGGTATGAACCAAGATTTTCGTCGTCCCATTCGATGTGAATAAAATGAATCTACCAGTGGTGCCCATAAGAGTTTCATACTAAATGGCCAGAAAACAAAACTAAAAGAACCCTTAAATATTAAATAATAATATAATATTAACATTTAACATAAGTATATAGAATATAATATTTATACGATTATTTCAAATAAAATACATAAAAAATAAATTGTGTTATTATGTTTATGTATCCTACCCATAACGTGGAGACGAATTTTTAATTTATTATTTGCACATATCATTTAATCTATTAATATACTTATTATACATGTCTGCAACTCACAGTTTGGTAGCTTCTGGTCTAAATAATGCCTTATACCGGTGACTCAAGTCATAAGTCACAAATCACATTAAATCAATCGACACTATTTATTGGATATATTAGGTTAGGTATGATAAAAGTATACATAAAATATATGTTATGTTCATTAAATTCCTAGAAATATCTTTCCCTTATCGTTTATAAGTATTATCCTATCAAGTTCTGAAATAATAATAACAAATAAAATAAAAATATTGTTAAACCATGCTGATTATTGTTTATAAAATACATGTCACGTATTATTTTTTACTTGGTTTTTTGTTTGTTTTAAATTATAAAAAAATTTGGTGAAAATTCACTCGTTTTCAAGTGAATCAACATATTATGATATTATATTATATATTTTAGATGCAAAATAATATTAGTTAAACTACTGTCCTTGTGCTTTTGACACGAGTTTTTTTATGATTTTCGTTATATTAAAATAAAAAAAATTAGTAAACTAAATCATGATTCATCCTATAAAATTGTCGTAAAAGTATTTTTTTATTCGATATATTTTTACGCAGAATAGTATGAATAATAGACAGGTTTTGACCAAGGTATTTTGATAGGTATATACTACTATACTAGTAGATAATATAGGTACCTATATACTTAATTATACTACTAACCTTCCTTAATAAATATAAATTTATAATTTAAAAAGTGGAAAAGTCGATTGTAGGTGTTCTTCCTTCGTCCTTTCAGTCCTCAGAGAAATGAATGGTTAATTATAATTAAGATTTGAATACAATATTATTGCATTAGAAAATACGATTCTGAGCGTAACTCAATACAATACAATTTATTATACTGATAAACCGTTCCAAAAGTTTACACATGTGTAAACTACCTATATGAATACTTATAAATTTCAAGTCCCTACGATCAAAACTCAATTTAGCTTTAAAAAAACCGTAATTTTCCTATTTTTCTACAATTTGTTGGCAATTTTTCTTCTCCCAAGGAAAAATGTTTGAGAAATTCGAAAAATGAGCTAAATAAAGCACCAACTAGATGCAATTTTCTACTGCGAGCATACCTTATTCGAGGTAATCGGACCATTATTTTTACTCGAAATCATGGTTTTAGACATAAAAAAAAATTAATAATAAATAATAAAAAAAATTCTTTGTAAAACTAATATACTAACTAATAAACTAAAGTCATTAATCTACAAAAATGTACATAAAAACATTTACACTATTCTAATCTTAACATAGTAATAGATATTTCAACACCGGTATTGTGTTAACTTAATAATATATCCTCTCCTTATATAATTATTTACATTATATATTTATATTCCAACATACAAATATGGAACTTTATTATTTTATTTTTGATTCATTTCTAATGATTAGAGATAATAATCATATAAATTCAATTCATCACTTACTAGATCGGTGTAAGTAACCATTTTTTTATTTTGAAATATTATAGTTAACGCCATGGTAAATCCATAAGTAGTTCCTTGTAATGTGTAAAGTACTATTAACACGAATAAATTCATTCGATCTCCTTTCAGATTTGGTTTTTCCCATGTTAAGCAATGATGTTGATCCGAGTTCTCTAAATCGTCATTATTTATTGGTGATTTTGTCATATTCAGATGGAATAATTACAAAACTTAAGTTCACTAAACGAATAAATTAATTTAAATAAGTTTGTTACGTTAAATAATATGTTAAATACAATTATAAAAAATATTCAAACAATATGATAATATTTATTTTGTTATATATTTTACAAAATGTTTAATGAATAATGTATTTCATTACACATTGACTGTTAAGTACAAACAAAACTTAATACAACAATATTATTTTATTATTATATTAGATTAATAATGATTAGATAGTTTTGATTCGCTTATTTTTTAATTATTAACATAAAAATAATCTATTTTATTGATATTTAAATTAGATTGATAAACAAACACTAATAATTAATAGATATGAAATTTTTTTTTTTTTAAATTAGAAATGATGACCTATACAGTTAGTTATACTTATATAAGTATATGTATATTTTTTTTTAATTATTATATTCTATTAAAATTTAAAAGTCTATTTTAACTTTCTATTCACTATAATATGAGTAGTTTAAGCTGCTAAAAATATAAATAATTACGTTAATAATCAAGTAACATACCCAAAAAAAAAATATTTAGGTAGTATACAAAATAATATAAAAACTAATTAAATTCGTAATTTATATTGAATAACGAAATATTTAGCAATAGTGTTTTTCCTTCCGATTTCGTTTAATTAAAAAAACAAATAATTTCGAGTAAAGTTTCATAAAAAAATAATATAATTTTAATTTATTTCCAATTTCGTTTAAAGGATCACACACAGGCATTAATAATATCTGCAAAAATTTTAATCTGTTATTATATTACTAAAGAGTTTAGTAAAAAAGTTTCCGCTAAAAAAGATACATATGCTTACATAGTATTGAAAACAAGAAAAATAATAAAAAGATTATACGGAATAGAGAGTGATATGAGAATAGTTAAAGTGAATGAACGAGAGTTAGGAGACCGATATTTATGGAGGTGTAAAATTAAGGTAACCAACCCAATTTTGTTAGAAGTGTAAGATGAAGTAGAAAAAAAAGAAGAAGAAAACAATAATTGAATAATAAATTTCTTTTCTTTATTATCTATGAGAAAATACCTAACGCCTAAGTCTCTTGCTTTACATTAATCAGTTGACGTTGTTATTACATAATTATAATATTATTTTTAATTATGTTTTACCTATTTATATCTATCCTATGAACATCAGTTATTCCTAAATATAATAAAGCATAGCAAATAAATTTAAAATTATATAAAGTTGATTAATGACATTATACAAAAGAAGTAGTTAAAAACAAGGATAACCATTTCGTCATTCACAGGATTACAAAAATATATTAATTTTTTATTACATACGAAGACTTATTATGAGAATACTCAAAAAATTGTTTGAGGCCTTAGATTTAAGGAAGGAATCTAAAATTAATTTTATCAAAGTTACAAATTTCATGTTCATGAAAAATGTCAAAGCTATAAATTTATTCAGAAAATGAACCAATCCGTTCCAAATTGCATTCTTATATGAAGAATACCTATGTGAATATTTTCAAACAGAATTAATTTTCACGTCTCTACGTTCAAAACACAATTATTTATCACGAAATAAATAAAATAAAAAAACGAAAACAGTAATTTTGTCCGATATTTTTTGGTAGGTTTTCTTCACCCAAGAAAAAACTTGAGAAGATCAAAAAATGAGATAATTAAAATAGAAGAAGAACATTAAATTTCAGGCCGATATACAATGCAAAACTTGAACACCTGTTGATTGCAAAGTGTGTGTGTTTAAGTGTAATTAAAATCATAATGTATGTGGTATGGAACAATATAAATATTATTAGTATTTAAACAATAATTAAATATAATTCTTTATTCTATTTCATTAAATTAAATAAATTTAATTAAAAAATTAAAATTTACGAAAAACGTAATTATGCTGATTTCTTGCCCTTTTTTGATAGTTTTATTTCTCCTGAAAAAACTTTTGAAAAATTTGAAAAGTAATCTATAAAAACAACCAAGATGATACGAGTTTCTAAAGAAATCATACTCTATTTTTGGTAATCGGATCATTAATTTTACCCGAAAAAATGTTATCATACATAAAAAAAACTTCATTGTAAAAACAATACACTTCTCGCTCCGCTGAAAATCTCAAAAGAATCCACCTTGTCCTGCCGAAACTGCGAGCATATTGCGAACATACATTTTTCCTTATGCATCAATCAGTAATGGGACATTGTCAGTAACAATCGCTGACAATTCAACAGTATTGTACTGCAGTTCATGATTCATTTCAGTAATCATTAAATCAAATACACTTCGATTTGGCAAATGCATACTACAATAACTGAATGATAATTGACAATGCAAAGATTCTCGATAGCAAACCATGCTTCATAGCGTCGCTGCATGTTAAGTAAGATCGTTGCAAATTTGCATTTGGACAAAAAAAAATTAACATAAAAGGAAAGAAAAGTTCCTCGGTTTTTATATTATTTCAAGAACATTAATAAAGCAGAGATGACTTACCTATTTCTTCATTATCTATGAGAAAATGTTATGTAAAAATACGATATTTAATCTTAATATCTATATATTTTTTATTTTTGCACAACTTGTCATTGTCGACATATAATGTAATATTTGCCTTGTCAACTAAGTGTGAAGAAAACGTCTGAAAGAACTAGTATACTAACTATTAACTAAAAACTGACTAATATTTTGTTTTCATGTTTTCAACTAATTTACTGTTATTTTATAATAATTATTATTTCTTAAAATGGATAGTATAATTTACCAACAGTAACAAATATAATATTAAATAATTTTTAAAAAACAATGAACCTACTTTAAATAATAGAGCCTGTTTCATTGACCGGTCAATGAAGATATACAGTAATGTACCAATATTGCATATACAACTCGCCGTATATATATATAAAGGCATTGTTCAACCATTTTTTATCATTGATTATTATCCAATATTCCAGGTGATTCAATATAAAAAAAGTGAGAATGTCAATTTTAGGCGTTCCTCCTTCGTCCCTTCGGTCTTGAAATTATTGGTTTATTATAATTAAGATTTGAATGCAAAAATATTGCATTAGAAAATACGATTCTGAGCGAAACTCAATATATTACAATACACTATACTAATAATTCATTCCAAAATTATACCTTACTTGTATAATACCTATATTGATACTCAAAAAACTTTTCACGTTCCTACGATCAAAACTCAATTAGTTATCACAAAATTAAAAAACTTAAAATAACAGAAATTGTATATTTGCTGATTTTCCGCCATTTTTTGATAGTTTTTCTTCTCCCGAAGAAAAACTTTTGAGAAATTTGAAATATGAGCTAAATAAAGTACCAACTAGATACGATATGTAACCAAAAGCATACCCTACTTGTGGTAATCGAACCATTATTTCTACCCGAAAAAGTGTTTTCATACATCAAAAAGAAAACATCTTTGTAAAACCAATAAATTCTTCGCTTCGCCCAGAATCTAATAAACATTTATTAATTACGACCATTAACGAATATCAAGAACCATGAAAAACATATTTAACTGTTATTAAATTGTGCAGTCAAACTGTAAAACCACTTCAATCAATAACAACTAAAATTTTAGTAAGTTCTTTAATCTCCATCAATAAATTTTGATCTATATATAATTACATAGGTATTATTCTTATTTTTTGTAATCTTATTTAGGTATAAACAAGTTGTATTCATTGTTATAAAAAATTTTGTCTACTTACTGTTTACGATTTTATCGTAAACGTGAATTCCTATCACACCAGAGGTGAGCGTCCACTGTGCGGCAGCGCGACTGCACAAGTTCCTCTTCACTTTCCCGGTCAATTGTACAAACACCATCTCAATGAAAAACCCATCTCATTAAATAATTATTGTTATTATATAATATAATATAGTTATATAATTTATATTCATTAGCTGATAAGTTATTATTATTGTTATTATATTATTTTTGTGTATATTTTACTAAGCTATTGTCTTGTTTTTCGTCGTATGTAAATGTTTCTTACGAACAATTTTAAACTGTAATGTTTTATTTGTTCTTTTTTGTTTTCATTCATTAAGAATTTATTTTCATTATTTATTTTCATCGCGTAAATATTATTATAAATAATATAATCTTATTGTTTTATTGTTTTTTGTATGATGTAATTTTTGTTATTCTTACAATTATATCCGTGTTGTCATTCAAAAAATAAACCAACTCTATATCTGAACTACTGTGAGTTTTTTTTTTTTAATTATATTATAAATCTACAATTGCATTGTTATTGTTAACCACGAGATCAATTCCGGATTCGTCTTGTCTATTGTTCATTATCAGGACAAGTATGTACTATGTAAGTCTACCATAGTCTGTTGCATGGCTGTCCAGATCTTTGATAATTATCATTCATCAGTTACCATATACCATCTACCTTAGT
The DNA here is from genome assembly GCA_013282895.1 of Eriosoma lanigerum. Lineage (NCBI taxonomy): Eukaryota > Metazoa > Arthropoda > Insecta > Hemiptera > Aphididae > Eriosoma > Eriosoma lanigerum. The sequence continues at coordinate 64,406,126 of CM023358.1, forward strand.
TATTAGTTGTGTCATGAATGTTTATTTTTTAAGTTCTGTATATATAAGTAGATAGGTGTTGTAAAATTGTATGGCCATTGCATAAATAAACCGGTCACACAATTCCCCATCTTAAATATGTGTATTACAGTAGATCATAAATTAAGTAAATAGAGTTGCCTACATCCGACGCCGTGAATTATAATTTTTTTTCTGTTCCTTTTATGTTCCTTATTTTTAGTTTATTTATGAATTCACTGTTCCTTCCTTGTACATTTACTATAAATAAAAAATATACCTAATATTTTGATTTTATTTTAATTAAAATTTAAAGATAACGAAGTTTTAGTTTTTACAAAAATTATTAGTATTATTATACTACCATAATGTTGCCCATTTAAAATTCTTTAAAATATGCTCTGAAATAGTCTGTATTTATAATTAATAATAAAAAAAGTCAAAATTTAAAGACAAAAATTAATAAATCTTCTATAATATTACTACAAATTATTTTTGAATATGTTAATCTCTCACCAACAAGATATTTTAACATTGATTGAACTTGATACTAAATAGATAAAACAGAAGTAGGTTTTTATATTTTACTTATAACATCCATAGCAATAAAAACAAACTTAAATAGTTTTTGTGAATACTAGCTAACATTTTGATTTTAAATTTACATTTTATAACTACTAAAAATACCACAAACCTTGAAATAGAAATATAGATATTGTGACTCAATAAAATCTTCATTAATGGACAACAGGCAGTAATATTTTTATTGTATATTTATTTTATTTATTTAATTATTATTTCTCATAATAACTGAAGAGATTGATGAAATATACAAAATTTATTTTTTAAAGAATTTCTCATATATAAAGCCAAACTAATATAACAATACAAGTGCATGTAGATCACTCAATAATGATCTATGCATAATGTTATTTCTGAAAAAATACAATTTTAACTCATAATTATTAAAATTATAAGCATAAAAATAAATAATATTATTTAATTAAAATTTTATAGTAAACAATTGTACTAACTTCATTCTGTTTTACTTAAAATATTGTATTTTCAACTATCAAAATTATTTTTGAGAAGTTGAATGTAGAAAGCTAATGACAAATAATGTGCAAATCACAGACATATTTAGTTTTCCTACCAATAAGAATTTTTAAACTTACCGGATTAGCTATTTACATTATAAAATAAATTCTATAGTGTTTATATAATTTGTCTTCAAATTGTAAATACTTCAAAAATAGAAATGAAAATAAAAATTTCATTATATTATTATTGTAAATTATAAAAAATATAATAAAGATTGCATAGAGAAAACCAAGAGGCATGCAGGGTATGTAGCTGCATGATATTCTAATCATAAATTAGTATTATTATTATTATTTTTTTTTTTTTTTTTAAACATTTTGTTATTATAAGTGTGATAATATATTATTGTTTTATAATGTCAAATTCCTTAAAATCAACATTCGGTTATACCTAGTGTAAATATGAAGTATTACCGCTCATCAGTGAAGTTTTAAAATATGATTTTTTGCGTACCCTGAACATAACTGCTGATTCTACCTATGAGGATTTATAATGCCTATAACTTCAAATTATATTAATATAAATATACAATATAATACTTGTATATTATATAACAAACCTTATATTTGTTTCATTTTGATTAGCCAATATTATTTTTCAAATTGTAATTTCTCATCAATTTCAATTATTATATAACAATATGATACTTAATCATTTTCTTCCTCTTCTTATTTCACAAAATCAATATCTATATTATATTTAACACGTTTTCGGACTTAATGGGTTTTGTGGTTTATAATTTAATTTAATTTTTGAAGAACTATAATGTCAAATTAAAATAATTAATAGGCATATATTTTTTTAATAAAACTACCTATTTTAATATCATGGGTTGAACATTGTATATTAAGTTATTTACTTACTCATTCAATATTGTTTTATCATTGACATTACTGTGCATTGTGAAAATTAATATTATTATGATAGTAACCATTAAACTATAACTATTAAATATTAGTGTTTAATAATAATTGATTACATATTAAAATAGAATAAGCCAAAGCCGTGTTGATGTGACATATGTAATTGCGAGTTGTACTTCCAAATAAAATAATAATAATATTTATAATATGTACCTACAATATAATAAAATAAATAATATTGACGATAACAACGAATAAAAGTATTTCAATATTTGTATAGTAACTTAATTCGTGATGATAACTGATAATCATTGTAATAAATGATATCAATATTATGTAACAACAAAACAAATTAATGATTACTTGGTAACAGGTGGTTATTGTTTTATTTTCCCGATGTAACTGTTTTTAATATTATACTTACTAGTCAAATAGTTTTAAAATGTTGGTACCCATAAAATTATTGAAATATTTTTTTTAACAAATAACAGTCAACGTAGGGTAGAAATATTTCATAATATAATATTATTAATTAAAAATAATTATAAATAAAAAAATTGTGCTTTTTAACACGTATTTTTTCTGATATTGAAATTGTATTAAAAATTAAGAACCATACCGAACACAATACAATCGATTTATGAACTGTAAAAGCTTTTGCAAGCTTGACACACACTGTACTTATCTTTGGTTAAGTTTGTGTTCTAAATTTCAAACAGTAAACTTGTTGACAACTGGGATAAGTAGTAAGTAGAATATACTAAACTTTTTTTTTGTTTTGCACGTTATTTGACGATTTTTTTTCATTATTATATATTTTATTCTATGACATTACTTATAAATTACAATTAATTGTCATCATGAATAAGCCTACGAGTAACGTCTGGTCTTATTTTACGAAACTAGACAATACTTATGCAAAATGTAACATTTGCTATAATAAATATTCATACAAAACAACATTGACTAATTTGAAAAAACATTTGTCTGGTCCTCATGATACAGTCTTAAAGCAGGAACACCATTTGTACGACGTAAGCAAATTATTTTTTATTTTAGCTATATACATGTATGTATGTTATGTATTATAACATATATCTATATTACATTTAAACATTTTTAATTAAAATTTTAATAATTATTACATAGATAAATATAACGAAATTTATTTCAAATAAAGTGGTCAACAAACAATACAATTGCGATCTAGACACAGTAAATTATTATTTTAAAATATGTTATTAATAATTTATTTTATTTACGATACATTTTAAAAAGTACGCTGCTAGGTATGCTATCTAACATATTAAATAAAGTAAAGTTATTATTTTTAAATATTTTCTGTTAAAAAGTATAAACTTCAATTGATACGTTCAGATGAAACACGCCATAGCTTCCAATTTAAGTTCATATATTATCATTAACCTAGACACTAGTAGCCGGACCAGAGTGTGAATTTTTCATGTGAAAGATTCTTCAAATGATCAATTTTAACATTTAAAAAATTACTTCATCTAAGACATTGAATTTTTAATTATATTTATCATTTATAATATAAATAATCTAAGTTTGTTTATAAATTATAATTTAAATGACTGATACATATTAAAAAAAAATTAATATTAATAAAATAATAACATTTTTATTTATAAAAATATATTTTAAAAATTAATGATTAGAATTATTTTAATATTATCAAAACAAAAATAAATTAAATTCATCGACAACCTTATCCAGGTGACTTTAATTTTTATATAATTATAAAATATTAATTAACTGTGTTTAATACAATTATGCTGATGATGAATGATCGTAATTTTATGTTAAAGCAAAAAAAAATTGCAGTTATTGCAGATTTTTAAATGGTGACCTCAGAAAAAAACATATTTAACCTTTTAAATAATTTTAGTTTATATTAGTTTAAAATATTTTTAATGTTATTGCAGATTTTTTTTCTATTTCGCGTAACATTACGAAGAGAAATTTTCTGTAACATAAAATTATGATAACTCATTTATATATTGCCTATTAATACTTTAATCTCATTAAAATGAAATGATTATATTTAATTTGCTATCATTAGATCAACCTGGAAAACGAACTTTTCAATGGTCTTCGTGTACAACCGGAAATTTTGGCAGCTCAATCAAATAGTATAGCGTCGCCATCTACATCAACGTTTAATCCCACAATGCCGATATTTTCTGAACCTATGAATCCAAATCCATCGTCGACGAAAGAGTTAAATATACAGAAACGCAAACAAATATCGGTGATAAAGTATTTGCCTAAAAACGTGTCACAGCACGTTAAGAAAAAAATTGATAAATCGCTTTTAAATTTGTTCATACGAGATCTTCAACCTTTTGAAATCGTCAACGACGTGGGTTTTAAGGAGTTTGTGAAACATCTAAATTCAAATTATACGTTGCCGAATCGCCGTACTATATCGAAAGAACTCATACCCGCCTTGTACGAACAGTGTTTAGCGGAGATGAAAACTCTGGTATCCACAATTGAAAATGCTTGCTTGACAACCAACTGCTGGACGTCTAGAAATAATGAGAATTTTATAGTGATTATGATACATTTCATTGACGACGAGTTCACGTTAAAATCCATACTCTTAGAATGTTCCCATTTCAAAGTGAGCAATACAGAAATAAACTTAAGCCAAGAAATAAAATGTATAGTTAAATCCTGGAATTTACTGGATAAAATAACGTTTGCCGTGTCCGATTACTCATTTAATGTTAAAAACGCCCTTAACTTATTACAATTAAAAAATATGCAATGTTTTGCAAAAACTCTTAATAACATTGTCCAGTCGGCTCTCAACATGGAAAATGATTTAATCCTCAAAGTTGAAAATATTGTTACTCATTTTAAAAAAATTACCATAACAAATAATAAATTTGAAACTTACCAGATAAACAATGGGATAATAAAATCAAAGAAATTATTACGAAACGTCCAAACTAGATGGCATTCGACATTTTACATGATTAACAGAATAGTCGAATTAGAAGACACAGTACGAGGCACGCTAGAAATTCATATCGATGCATCGGATAATCTTCAGAGTGATGAGTGGACCATTTTAAAAGAGCTGTGCAAAGCGCTGAAACCTTTTGAAGAAGCCACTACAGCTATTAGTAAAGACAAATTTATGACTGCCTCGTTAGTCATTGTCATTGTCGATGGACTTTTTCAGGTGTGTACGAATTTATCAAAAACAAATTTTAACCCGCGAGTTTTGAATGTAATCCACAAACTATTGTGCAACATGAATGAAATAGACGGGTTTAAATATCTCCTGAAAAATACAATGCTTTGTCGTTGCACATTTCTCGATCCACGTTTCAAAACAATCCCATTCAAAAACAATTTGAATGTCTTAATGGCGACAAAGAACGATATTATTGAAAAAATAGCCCACATCGTTTATTTAAGAAATGCAGAAAAAGATACCTCGTCCAATCGATGTATCCTCACTGATGAACCTAACGTTCATTCTAAACGCGATGAGTTTTCAATTTGGGACAGTATTGATACTGATGTTGCAAAAACCACATCTTTAGAAACGTTGAAATCTAGAAGCATCGTTGAAGTTCAACGATATTTAGAAGATCCGTTGTTAAATAGAGATTGTGATCCATTGAAATGGTGGAAAGATCACAGTTATAATTACCCTCATTTAAGTATTTTGGCTAAAAACACTTTGTGTTGTGTTGGTACATCTGTACCCTGCGACACTATTTTTACAAAAGCTGGGTTAGTATTGAAAGACCGCAAATGTCGTTTGAAAGCCGAAAATGTTAACATGTTGTTATTTCTTAATTCCAATTCTATAAATAGATAAATAAAAGACTTGATATAAAGTGGTCTAATAAATGATGAAGTAATCACGAAGAATGACGTATTGCCAAAATAATGTTTGGGTTTTCGTTGTATTTTGATTAATTGTTCTTGTTATTATTTATTTAACAATTAATATTTTGTAAACTATACAATTTATAAGAAGTTATATTCAGTCAAAAAATTGTCTTTAATATTATTATTTTTCAATAAATAATCTATTTTAAATATGACTATTCAAGTGAAAATAAAATTTTTACATGTGAAATAATATTACACAATATAAACTCGCACTATTTCACTCAAGAAACCAGATTTCTTTTGATAACATTTAAACCACACATTTTCTAATTAAGAATAAAACCAATAATTACATGGGCGTCCGCAGATTCCTATAGGGAGGGGCAAACATAATTTGAAATATATATTTTTTTAATTCCCAAAATAATAATTAACCAACAAAAAGATAAGCTCTTATGTGTAACAAAATATTTTAAAATTCGTTAAATTACGCAATCATGGTACTGTCGTAGTAGGTAAATTTGGAGAAATAAAATATTTAAAACCAGGGAGAGTGCAATCTTACCCCCTACATGGAACGCTCATATTAGTATAACTTTACATAAACAAATACCAAACGTTTTTAGATTATAAAACCTATATGTATTGGTCAATCAGTATAAAGCACTCGTAATTATGTGCTATTAATAAATATTTAATTAGTATTAAATAATAAAGTAGGAAAATCAATTTTAGACACTAATTTTTGAAATTTGTGGTTTATTATATTTAAGATTTGAATGCAATGATATTGCATTAGAAAATACGATTCTGATCGAAACTCAATATATATTACAATATACTATACTAATAATCTATTCCAAAACACATTACCACGTGTAAATCAATGACTACATTTTTTTGTATATAATATAATTATGCCGATGTCCATATAACGCATAAACTACTTGTAAAAACCGGACACCTAATTCATATTTTACAATAATAAGTATAATTATTCAATTTAAGATCTATTTTATTATAATATTATAACCGAAAAAGAATAATAAACTCTTTGGCATTTATACAAATATATCGAAGATTACCTTAGTAAATATTTTATTAAAAATCTTTAAATTTTTTTAAAAAATTAACTTGTACGTACTACGTTGTAAATTGTACGTATGCGATTTAATAAAAAAATTAAAAAAGTCACGTAAAAAAGTATGTTATTATACGGAAGATAATATTTTTGTTTTTTATTGTCAATATATTCGGTATAATATATTATGATAAAATATATGTTTAAGATTAGAATTATCAACAATAATTTTTTATGTCGAGGTTAGGTTAGGTTAGGTACCGCAATCTATAGATAACATCGATTACACGTTTTAAAGAAAATATTATATCACTTAGATTTTCGAAGTTAATCGACTTTCGCCTATATACTAGTGTCCAGTGGTATAATTTATTTTATTTGTTTTATTTATATACCGTATAAGTGTGTATATATATTATATAGGTTAGTCAAAATAAACTTTAATAAAATCATTTGATTGATATAATCAATGCCATTTAAAAATATTTAAAATCTTCAAAAAGTTTTAGATAATAATTTTGATAATCTTGTATATTGTTTAAAATTTAAAACAATAATGTAAGTATAACAAGAAAATTTACCATAATATTATGCGTTTGTTTTATCTACGACACTATAATAAAAGTCATTTTTATCGTAACTACCCATACCATATGCATAAATTAAATTATGAAAACATTATGAAAAAAAACATTTTTGCGATACCTTAAAGAAATTGTATTAAATTATAATTAATATATTAATCTTATATTTTTATACGTTAAATATTTCGAATTTTTAGATAATATTAGAAAAAGCGATTTATGAATAATAATTATACAAGCTAGACAGTTCTTAATTAGAACCGAAAAGTTGCGGACGAATAACAAACACAAATATTCACTAGAATGTTTTTCGCTCGTATAAGACATAAGTGATAAAGTTTCAAAAACTGCAAACGAACATTATTGAACATTTTCGACATATATATGATAATTAATTGTTAACGACAATGATACACGTCCTTAACTTTCCGAGAAGAGATTTATTGAAAAATCAAATAATGTCTTAATGGGTATCTATATAATTCATCTAAAATTCTAAACAATACATTTAGAATATGATTTTAAGGTCATCATTGTTAACATTTATACCTACGAGTATGATTTTTCTTTACACATCGCATAACATAATTTTACGTATTGTTCACACACGACAAACGTTACACATTGAAGAACGAATACAATATAATTCAGCACGTGTCGTTTATGTGAAAATGGCAAATCCACAAATAAAATCCTGGATTAAGCCTGGATGCTAATTGTAATGACAAAATGTACAGTAGGTACCTATAAAAGTAAAAATATCAATAAAATATATGTTTATTATTATCTAATTATTAGCTTTGCCAACCTACTAGTATAAATAAATAAAAATTGTAAAATAATAATTTACACGGTTTTCTGTCTTGATAATTGTCCAGTTTCAATGTGCAGATAATTATTATTAAATTTGAAAAGTTTATTTTTTAAATTGTTTTATTTTTCTATTTGAATCACGCTTTGAATATAAGTAAATGTTTTGTCCTTTATAATAATTTAAGTCATCTATTTACAATATACTCTCAATATTTTATAATTATCTTTAGGTAAATATCAACTTTTGATACTTAAAAGTTAACTCAATACATTCCATTCTCTTAAATTCGATTAAATTAACGAATATGTTTTTAATACCTACACCATCATTTAATAAACTGTATATAAAATAACTTTATAGCCATTCATAATTTAATGTTAAACAATTACGACTAATTACTCTGTTAGCGTTTAAAATGAATTAAACGTAGGTAATAAACTCATAATAATTATTACTTGATTTTTTAGTTAAAAAGAAACATGTGGTTTTTTCGTGTCTTACTCATCAATATTGTGCGTCTTATTTTTAAAAAAATATATATAAACACGTTTTTTACACACATATACTGCTATTACATAATTAATTAAATTACAATTCGATTTTTTAACAATTACATTACATATTATTAAAACTACTATAATATATTTAATTATTCGTAACAACTGGTAAAATATACTGAGCAACTCACCTCATTCCGCCTTGTTTATATATCTTAAGGTCAAGTTATATACTTATTGACAAATGAACGAGAACTTAACGATTTCTATATTAGCTAGTATAATGGGCCAAAATAATACAATGTTATATCACATTCCGGATTGTTCTGAAAGAATATTTATTCACATATTACAATATATATTGTTACGTACATAATAATATGATGTTCTTATGTGAAACGAAAATTCGATAAATTTCGTATATACTTAGGTAGGTATGTAAATTGGATTTATAACTTTGAATGGCGTTTAATATAAATACGTATATGCGATTCGATGTTCGGTATACTGTTATAATATAAGTCATTAAATAAGTATAAAACAATTTATCTGTCGCTTACTGATTGTTTTAAAATGTGTATTACAATTAATATTTTTTTTTTATAACGAACATAATTTTGAATCGAATATATTGTCTAACCCTAACTTGGTAAGTTTATTAATCAAGACATAAAATAGTTAATAGTAGGTAACCTACTCACAAATCTTTTTTTTCCGAATAACGGAAGGAAAATTAATGTGTAGATTTTATTTTATTAAATTTTATCTTACATGTTATTATTATTCATCTCTGCCTCTATCTAATGGATTACGTGACAATACAATATTTAATAATAATAAAACCTCGTGGATCTAAGGGAGAGCTTCAGCTTCAATATCCCACCCTTGTATCCGCCTCTATATAGGTACAACCTATTCATTTTAAATAATATTCTAATAAATATGTATACCAATATGTTAATCTCGTCAAATGTAAGTTTTATAGTTTAAAGACATATAATAATAATAATATATTACTAAATAATAAAATGTATTACTAGAGAGGTCCTATTAATTTTAAACATACGAATTGTTGACCACATCAGGACCACAAGAGAGTTTCAAAATACCCAAAAATTAGTAATTTTATTTTTTTTAATTGAATTTAAAAATTAGTCATGTTCCGTATAAACATTTAACTTAAAATTTAGTTCATAGTATTTTGTTTATAAAATGTATTTATAATATTTCTTTAAAGCATAGGCGCAAATAGTGCTTAAATCAAATTGATGCTTAACCCCCCAAGAATTACTATAGCCTCCAAAAAACAAATGATTTTACTACATGATACACATCATAAATTACAATGGCTTAGCCCCTCAAGAATTACTACAGTCCCCCAAATTTCAAATACTATTTGCTCCTATGCTTTAAAGTCTGAAATAAATAGACATTTATTTTCCAAAATTAATAATAATATATCGGTACGAACAATTTCATCATATATTTGGAAAAATTGATTTTATGTAGTTAATGTTGCGATTAACTGATGAGTAATTATGATAAAATTCAATACGATTTACTTGTTTATAGTAATAAACAAAATTACAAAATTACCACTCTATAAATTTTATATTATATAATTGTTAATGTATAAGTAGATGATACCAGAAAATATATACTCAATATGTGTCCTGGGTTAGGTACAAAAATTTATTCAGAATTAGCTCTTATAAAATAAAAATGTATAAAAAGAGAGGTGTAAAGTTTATATAATTTTACTAAAACGTATTGGTTTCACAAATACTATTTTTTTTTTTTTGTATGTGGTTATTATAACGATAATTCCAATGTCCAAATTATTATGGAATTGGAATCGAAGATTTTAAATGTATACTTCTAAACTATAAAATTATAAAATATATAATTGTATAAAACTATCATTTTTGTAATTAAAAAAAAATTTGAAATCTTGAAATCTTGAAATCTTGAAATTTAAAAAAAAAAATGCGAAAACCACTTTTTTATGATTAAATAATTATAATTTTTAAATGCATTAATATTATTATATCTAACATTGGTTTTTTTATTATTATTATTTGTATTTTTTAGATTTTAAATTGTATATAATTCAATTGGTATAATAAAATATTATCTGTATAATATAATATGATATTCTTACGTAACATTATAAAAAAAATGTTATACACCTAACCACCGATTGTAATATTCGACATAATATAATATTAGATTATAATTAGCATAAAAACTGCTTCAAATTAAGCAAAAGATTTAAACGAATTAAATTCATAAAACCATTTTGCAATAGGTCAACGCCCCGTGTATTGGTGTCTACCGGATCATAATATTTCATATTTGATAACTAGTATTTAATTTCAATCAATAATATTAAATAAGACATAACGTATACATAAAAATTTTATAAAAAATCGTCGCTAATATATCATTAGAAATAAATTATAAACTCGTATAATTCATAATATCAAAAATTAAACGATAAATAATTCGAAAAAAAAATATATCAAAATTCCAAACAATTTTACTCGTATATTGATGGCAAAGTCACGTACGAATTGTACCTATCTCAATAGATAAATATATTCTGTACCCATATGTAATTTCAATTACATATATTATATTATCTTCGTAACTGTATAGTGATTTAATTCAGACAGAAGGCCAAATCATAATAAAACGGACAGAAAAATCTAAATATTTGAATTCAGTTATATACGGAAGATTAGAAAAACTTGAAACGATTTAAAGAGTAGTGGATAACGAGTAGGTGTGGATGAATAGAGTGACGATAAACGACAACGATGTTGTGGTTTAAAATTGTGTCATTTAGGTAAAAAAGAAAATCTCAGAATGTAAGACCATATATTAGACAAATAGTAAGAGACAATTAATGTTAAGGAATTAGATTAATGTGATGAAAGTGAATGGAATGTGAATATTAAGACGAATTTATGAAATTACAAGACTACATAGAATTAGAAATACGATAATAGTAAAATAAATATTTGGAAGTTATTTTATTCATAGCTGGAAAAATGAAAGCCTGTAATGGTTTGGTTATAGAAACTCAATAATGAGATATATAGGATAAGATAACTAAAAAGTAATTAGTTGTTGTTAAAGCCGTTTTAAAGGTGATATGGAAATAATTATATATGATTTATAGATTAAGAGACGTAAACATATGGCAAACGATGATAAAAATGGACTACACCGTTTATGTATGGAATAAAGGGTAGGAGGAGAAGAAATAATATTATAAGTTACGCGCAAGAACAATTTACTACCTATCGAGATAACCATTATCCGTTATTATAAATGTATAGCTAACCATAATAAATAAATCAAAACTTCACTAAACATTTTACATTATAACTACCTGTTAATGTCAAAATTAATTTTCACACAAATCCCCCGAGGCTCCGACACGATTTCATAGTTTTCTAATTTTATATATCAATCAGTGTTTTTCATTCCGATCAAACTGGCGCCATATTTGAATTACGAAAACATGTTTTCGAACATATTTCGTGATTGTTCTACACAAGGACGTGAGCAAAAATGATTAGCATTTATTCATTTATTGATTATTGCCCCTAAATATCGATTTTTTTTATGAAAATTATAATCCTAATTTTCCCTTTCCTCTCTTTAGCATCAACAAATAAAATATGTCAGCTAAATAAGTTAAACAATTTAATAAGTATTTACAAAACATTATACAATGTAATAATCCCATATTTCAAAATTATATTAAACTTTTTTTATTTATTTATTTTTACTTGTACCTGCCATAATCTATATTATTATAGTAATAATAAATGTTGTTAATATTGATAAAATTGGTTAATTGTAACTGGTAGATGTTTTCATCTTTATTAATATCCGACTGGATTCTGGAAAATTAGATATAAAAGATATATTATTATTAATTTATGGCTAAGTAAGCAAAATATTACAATTAAATTATACTTGTATATCTTGTTCGAAAAATCATATCCATTATGTTCTTAAATATGGTGTCACAAAATATATTTTTACATAAGTCCTTTAGAACCCAATTTAACGTCTCATGACCATGGGCTAATACTTGGTATATTTTGTAAGGTAACATTACACGTTTCCACCTATGAATTTATTTATGATTACTGAACATTATATACGCCTCGTTTGCGTTATCTTCCAAGTATAATATGTGCAAGTAACTTTGTATTGTAACCTTAATAGTTTCTGAAAAATTTACTGTAAAATTATTGGTTACTTAATGATAATATTTTGATATAATTATTAAAAAATAAATAATTGTTTATCGTTTTCTAATTATTTTACAGACATCTATATTATTTTCTAATCTAACCTAACCTATTTACTAAAAACTGTCCCATTTTAGTATAATTCTTAAGACGTGTTTTTCAATATCGAATTACATAAAATGTTATCATAATATGTATATTATAATAATTGATACTGTAAATGTTTTCAGTTGTGTTAGGTTTAATTTTGAAAATCATGTATCATCTCTATGCCGTGTTGTACAAATCCAAAAATAATTTAACCATATGAACGATTTATTTTAAAAAATGTCAAACATTTTATAGATGTTTATAGGTATATCATTTTATAGATATTTAAAATGACTTACGCAACAAGGCATTATAGGTTTTACATAATAATTGTCGTCGTCGCATCTCATTTCACAATCTTGTTACTCGAACAATTATTTTGTATTAACAATTTTCCCATATATAGTTTATATTGAATTTGTGGATCGCACCATTACCTATTTTTCCAAAACGGAAACTAAAAATCTATTATTAAAACCTATCAGATTAAGTCTCGATTTTCAAGTTGCAAGTTTTACTCTGATGAAATTCCGTTATTGTGACGATAATATTATTTAAACCTTCCAAACGAAGTAAATAATTCACAGAAATGTACAATGTTTGATTTTATCAATCCACTAGGTAATAAATTGCATGTACTTAAATGCAATATAATACGGTCCGCTTCCTTTTTTAGACTTTATCACATATTTATTCTTCGTCTTCGTTTTAGCTGCAACAACTTTTTTAAAACTGAAAACAACACGCATAAGTACTCAGTTTTCTCAAAACTTCTATCTGTTTACTAATCACATATTTTTTTAGTGATACAAAATTCTTGGTGATTTATGTTCACATGGACTACTATAAAATACATTGTCCCGAAATTAAATGACGCGTTTCTAATGGACAGTTATAACTACATCGATAGGTACTATGCGATTAATAATCCGGTTGGTTGATATTAATTCATAGTTTCTATGGTTTTTTTCCCTTCAAGCAAACACAATCGCGTTTTCGAAATTCGGACAGAATTTTTGCGGTTAGGTATTAGATTTAAAAAAAATTCATCCGTCGTCGTTTTTATCAATTATCGTTATATTTATGCAAAATGTTTGCGATATTTGTAAAGAACAGCAACGGGAAAAAGTACGTGTCCATAACAATATTGATATCATATAGTAATATATTATTATTCACCGTTGTATAGTTGACAAAACGCTACATCGACAAAGGATTTTTTCCATGATTCAACATAAATTAATAAGAAAAAAAATAAACAATAGCGGGCACGGCAGAAAATTTAAAAAGTTTTTTTACGACGAAGCCGCGATTTGCGTTGGCAAAATCACGATTCGTCTTACCTCTCACCACAACACAACTAAAATTTAGCATAAAATATAACAGTATTAATATAATATTTGTGCATTTTATCAATTTTTTAAATTTGTAAAATACTCATAGAAACTTATAAAACTAATAAAACTAATAAACTAATAAAAAATTGTTAATTTAAATTTATATTGTGTTATATTTAATTCCCTGCTCCCCGATTCTGTTGACGTATTTCAGTAATGAGATAAAGAGATAGTGAAATAATTTCATCTCCACACGTATACAAGGTACAACTCACCGCCACAGATACGAATCTATATTGATAAAACATATAATAATAATGTAACAAGTAGAAACTATAATAATAATATACTTTGCTCTTGTTAATTCACATCATGTTATCACCATTATACCACTCTTTATTCTACCTATCCATCTCTTATACGGTCTTCATCACCACCTTTAACCTTCTAGATTTATTTCCATTAAAACTCTCACTAATCTCTCTCATCCCCATAACTGTTGCAACTCCTAAACTTCCCATTACATATTAATTTCTCATTATATTTATTTCTAAATTATAATAATAATAATCCATAAACTTATTATACTACACAACATATTAAATACTATGATCTCCTTAATTTTTCCTATATGCTAGATAATATATATATATTACAGTGTCGCCGAAAGTTTTGATGATTCCGGACGGAATTCGAAGCATCACGAATCAGTTTGTTGTTCGAGAAACGACTGTTTTAGTCAAAGTTTGAAGGATGACATTTCCTATCAAAGTTCGGAGGATCTCGATTCCAATTGTAACTTGAAGTCAAAATCTGGAAGTCGAAATTCGAAGGACCATTATTCTGATAACGGTTCGCGGTTCCGGGCTTGCATAAATCTCGAATATCCTGTCGTTTCGGATGACCGCGACCAAGATACTACGGCGGCTTGTCTTGAAGGACTGGTTCGGACCGACGGCCATGGTCACCGTCTGGTTCTGTTGGACGAAAACACGGTTTATTGGCGGGGCCATCGATCCGCATCCAAAGAGAGCGGTCGCGTTAAAGTATTAGCCGGCCACCGCGGTGGCCATTATCCAGCGTTCGCCCGTTATGTTGGCGCTGGTATGTTGGACGCGGCCATCGTCGGACCGAATCGCGGTCGTCAACCGTCGGCCACCCACATATTGGTGGCCATCCGAGAGCTGGACGACGGCCACGGCGTATTAGTACTGGTGGCCGGCGAATTGTCGGCTCGTATTAGTTACGGCATCGCCGCCACCAGAGCTCGATCGCAAGGCATCGACGTCAAAGTAAACGCGACAAACTTATTATAAAATATTATTTTATTCTACTTCATTTGACTATAAATCTATTATTATATACCACTAATGAATCAAAAGATCTAGAACGAAACCGAAATAACCGATGATTTTTTTCGAACGAAACCGAAATAACCGATGATTTTTTTCGAATGAAACTGTTGTACATAGATACAAACTTTGAAATAAAATATACATTTCAAACGCAAGCAACTTGATTTCGATTCGTTATCCATTACCCTCCCAAATATCTTGTTAGTCCACCCTAAAAGTAATTTATGCACAATATGTATAAAATTGCGGGGGCAAAGCCTTATCGGCTTATATTGATATTAAAAACCTTAGAAAAATTGCTCTCTGATCTGACAGGTAGAGCTAAAGCCTGGACACTATAGGCACTACCATAGGCATAGATGAGCACGCCTATGATAATAACCTATGGTCAATGTATAACGGTTCAAAATTGTTTCTAAAAAACTCTCCCGAATTAGTTCGACTTTCATGAGCAGCAACTTTCCCAAGTACAAAATCATATGTGTGGCTAAAATTATCTACAATCACCAACCCCTACAAATTACAATAACGTAACTTATCTTTACTTTCTACTTCTTATCCTATATATTAATTATTAATACTTTATCTCTTAAGTCTAAAAATTTAAACTATTTTTTATAATTCCTTTTATTGTTTAACCAATTATAATCAGATTAAATTGGTTACAATAGACAGATCACATTCTCCTCAGATAGTTACACACTCTCTAAAACAACATTTTAAATGTTAGCAACCACCATACATAAATATCGACTTCGATGCCACTGTTTCTGTTTCTAGTTAAATAGTAGTTCGAATGAATTGTAAAATCTGATAAAATACAATATATAGAGTCATAGAGGTACCTATTGCGAGTATAATATACGAATATAATAAATTAATATAATATAATAAAATACACGGAAAACATGCTACTTTTTTTATACTTTTTTATAACGTTTGCGATTTCTTCCGAATTTAAGTTGTTGGCGGTTGGTGACGATGTGGTCCGACATAGGCCAACGTTCGGTGGCAACTGTTGCAGGCGACACGGTGCCGCGGGCATAGTGCTGTTGTGCAAAATTGCCGGAGCCATGTCGATCAGCGGTCACAATCTAGCTGAAATTTTCAATTTGTGCCAACGCATTTCCGTCGATCGTATTGCCACCGTGAACGCGATGATCGATATAAACTGTTCGTACGCCGGAAACGATCGTACTCCAGAAGTCGACATCCGGAACATAACCGAGTACGTACTCTATTATCGTGATAATTGCAGTTTTTCCTTGAAAAAACAAAAACAATCGTTACTGATCTAATGGTAAATAGATGTTATAACGATTATTTCTGGAATAGATTCACATTGATGACTTATAATACTCGATTTTAAGCGCATAATTATTATATTTGCGGTAAATATGTACTATATTTCTAGTCATTATAATAACAAATACGCTGTAAAATGAGTATTTTAAAAAGCACACGTTGAAGTTTAAGTCCACATCTGTACATTCTTTTACTAATTTTGTTTAACATATAATAATTATTCAAAGACCTATAATTTATTTATACTTTATATTAATAATTTGTAAAAATTAAGTTTATGTAATTTCAATAAAAAAAAAAAAATGTATTGAAACGCGCACAAAAAATATTTACTTATTTGTCTTAAATCATTTCTTATAGGTTATACAATTGTTGTATTTTAAAACAATATCTATTATATTTGATATAATAGTAAATAAGTATATATACTAAAAATAAATAAGTAGGTTTGTTTTACCGTATAATTTATTCGTTATACGTCAATCAATTTTCTCATAATTAACAGTAAAAAAGTGATTATGGTTACCAAATATCTACTTCATTAAATACAAGTTTCACTTATCATGTAATTTATCTTATCATGTATCAGTTATTATGTATTTGGTCTTATAATGTTGTTTAAATATATAGTGCTACTCCTTATAAGAGCGTGTAAATGTAAAATTACCATGAACGATGAACCGTTAATTTCATTAAATATTTAAATAATCCAACACGGTCTAACCTAACTGTTTTTTATCAATTAGGTGTAAAATATAGCTATATAAATAACTAAATAAAATATTATGTGTAACGCGTGTTTATAATATTTTGATTACTATGCGCAGCAGCAAAAACATCACTCTCAAAATAAATATGTAGGTATATTTATATAGTTATATGCATTAATTTATAATAATATGTCATATAGGAATAAATTATTAATTACTATGTATAGGTATTATGGTGTATATAAATATCAATATTATACTAATAATAGTTATAAATAATGTTTTCAAATTACGCTAATGGTTCATTAAAAAAATTAGCAATTTTTTTTTAAAATTTAAATGTGTCGCATTATACCTACAGTTGATTATTCAATATTAAAAACAAATATAGACATATTCTAAATAGGTAGTATTTAATATTTTTTGTTTAGATATATGCAGAATAATTGTTACGCACAAAAATATACTTTATAATTTATTATCATTAAATATGTTCGAGTATAGGAAATCTTAGTGGCTGCATAAATAACACATTTCCCATTAGGCGTACGATTTAGTACAGAGACATTTTATACTCTTATAAAGACAAGTTAGGAAAATCGCATAATAATACTTGTATACTATTTCTCTTTATAATATAATCGCACCAAAAAGGTATAATATAATAATAAAATCAGAGGTTATCAGTTTATCACTACGTGTGGGTTTCATACTATTTATTTTGTTATTACGCGACATCTATACTACCGGCTGATATAATAAAATTACATAATATTAAAATAAATAATTACAGTACATAAACAACATAATTGACGGTGGTAATATTGATAATAACACTAATAAAATGTATTCATATTGAATTAAAGATGCAAAAAATATTATTTTCGTCAAATATAATTAACCACTGCAGATTTACTGTGTAACACGTAGCGATTATATTTTATTTCTATAAATATTTTTATGTTGTAACTTGTTAGTAAAATATGATAAAAAAAATTTTATCGATTAGGTTAGGTTAAGTTCAGCCGTTGTTCAACCTTACCATCCAAAAATAACTTGAATATCTATACCTAAAAATATATAACTATATCATGTATATATCAAATATCCACGAAACAAAAAGCTAAAATCAAATAAATTTGAGAAAAATGTTGATTATGTACCTGTGTGTCGAATTACATATTGGAATTATTAATATTTTGTTACTTATAGATAATTAGTGAATACGAAAGAAAAAAATATCATCGTTTACATTTTCTAGATATTTTAATACTCGTAGAGATTTTTTACGTTGAATATTTTATAAGTTCATTCTTCATGGATGTTTTTTATTGTTCCCTGGAATTGTTTTCCGATAACCTATCTACCTAAATCCATCATTCAACAAAATATTTAAATTTATAATTCTACATTTGCCTATAATTCATACTCTTTCAATGATACTTCACCGTTGTAATATGCGCGACTATTACACAATTTTCAAAAATCGTGAGGCATGAGTTTGATAATATGATTACGGCTCTTTGTAGTACGTATTTTCGCCGTACGCAAAGGAAAAGAGTTTTGAAGGTTTTATTTACAAAATATTTCTCACCAACTTAATTACATAATATATTTAGTAATATTCCAATATTCACTTACATTTTCTTGTGGCAGAAAAGTTCAAAGAAATTCGTGTTTGATACAATCCATAATACGTAAATGTTCACTTGTCTGTTCTATTTAAAAAAACACTACAATATAATAAACAAAAACATTTTCATATTTACAATGGAATCGGCTGAAAACTATATGAATGTGTATAATACTTGCAATCTAATATGATTACGTGCTCCGTGTGCGAAACAGCAATTGGTTAGGTGAACGAAATCCAATTGATAATACATAAAATTTTAATGACGCCAAATTAGTGAAATCCTAAATAAAAAATCGAATTAAAAAATGTACATTATAGTCGGCGCAGAATAAGATGACTGGATGGAGGATGGATTAACGTCCGTCGCACGCAGTAACTTTCTGATTAGAATATTTGTTTAGTGCCATACAATGTGACATCAAATAATTAATTATTAATTATCTTAATAATTAATTAACACGTGCACTACATATACACAAGTGGGTGCGGTCAACTACGGTAAACGGTGCGGTAGTGGAACTAGTTTTTTCATGCGCGATTTACCATGCTCTTATTCCACGCCAAATATAGATATCATATAGTTCAAAAATAATAGAATACTAGAATATATTATATAGTAGAAAAATATATGATATATTATAAAAAAAAGCTTTTCGGTTATCGGATCGAATGCACAGACACGATGAAAGTGTTCTGTTATTGGGCACGGACACTAATGGCAGGAACGCGATGCGAACGGTACGGACGACGAACACCGCGGAAATGGTGTCCGCCGCGTTGAAAGTATTGTCCACTTCAGGTGACGACGACGACTTCCGGGACATCCAGCGCTGGCAGGACGCCGACGTCGTAGTCATGGTAAACAACTTTGGCGGCATGTCGGACGGGCGATTCATGGTTGTCGTGGCCGAGGTGGCTACTCATCTAACGGCGGCCACGGGAGTCCGCGCCGTGCACCGATGGTACACGGGACGAATGCTGTCGTCTGCCGGGGACCGGGACAATGGATTTTCCGTGACCATAATGGACGTGGGTGTTGGTCCCGGAGCGCCGAGGGACTGCGTCGCAGCCGCAGTTGACCGGCCGCACACGTCATCCCTGTTGACTCTGCTGGACGTACCGGTCGCCACTTCCGGTTGGACGTTTGCCGGACGGACGTTGGAGGTGGAGTTACCGACCGAATACGTTCGCCGCCCGCGGTACGAAGCATCGCCACTGTCGGACGACGACGACGACAACAATCTGCGGTCGGGGCCGACGGTGTCCGAAGTCCACGTTCCGTTCGTGACGGACGTTTTGAGTACGATATTTTCACTTCTATCACGGTACCCCGAAAAGCAATATTACCCAATAGCATAATACAATGTTATAATAAATTATGACAATCGAATCAGCCAAAATGTTTTGTTCGCTCCTATTATATATCGTACTCTGGTACGACATTATACCCAAATAAACTAGCGATAAACAACGATAAAAACGTATAATATTACGTCCGCCAGCGCGAGAGCACGAGGGTTAACTACGTATAGAATACATACTACTACGTCGATTTCGTCTATAAGTTACACAATCGTGTTATCGTGCTATTTTTAAAAGCAACGATTCAGTATTGAAAAAAAAAAAAATGATGTTCGTAATATTTCGTGTATAGATCACGTGTGCGATCGGATCGTCGAGGCAGAGAGCCGGCTGAACGAGTTTGACGCGGCGGACGACGGCGATTGCGGCAGGAATTGGCGTCGCGGCGCAACGGCGTTAAAGAACGCTATGGCTGCGGGTCGGGTGAACGCGTCTAATCCGGCAGATGCGTTGCGTGAGATCAGCAGGCTGATGGAGGCCATCGTGGCCGGTACGTCGGGGTCACTGCTCGCTGTTTTGTTCCGATCGTGGTCGCGTGCGTTTCGTGAACACCCCGGCCACGAAACCGCGGACCCGGCCATGTGGGTGGACGGTCTTTGCCGAGGGGTGTTGGCCGTCAAAGTGTACGGCATGTGCCAGCCAGGGCAACGGACCATGTTGGACGCACTCGTACCCGCCGTCCGTGGCATGTCGATCGTTCTGCGAGAGTCCAAAAATCCGGTAGGTTATAATTTTTTATTTAAATGTATACTACATACTCGTATAGTCTTGTTATCTTAGACGGATAAAAATTAAACAATTTTATTTATATTTTCTATATAGATAACAGTATATATGTATATGTATATGTATATATGTAACAGCCCCTATTTTATTAGTTATCCTCAATACAGAGTGTATATTTCAAACCCGTAAACGTGCTTTACGGCCTTAAGAAGTGTGTACTTACAAATAAATATATAAAACAATTTAGATTCAGTTATTAATTGTTCAGGAAAAAAAAATATACAATTATTTGATATTTTTATAAGAACTATATCCATAATTTATGATAACAAAAACAATATTTGTAACTTTATTAGACGTATTTTACAAAAAATTCCAGATAATACATTCCAATAATTATTATATAAGCTATACATAAAATATCTTTAAAACTAGTTTTTGATTAAAGGTCAATACCTACTACAATACTATACATTAGGTATCTGTGCCTTTGTTTATAGAAGAATGTTAAAAATTAGAATATAGTAATTTGACCAAAAACAAATCCCAAGAAAGAAGAGTTTCTTGAGAGTAAATAAATAATATTACATTAGCATAGACAGCAACTTCCCCTTTTTGTATAATTTTAATGTACGAATTTGTATAGAACAAAAAAATTTTACTTAAATGAAATGAAATTATCGAGAGGATTCAGAAATTTAAAGAACGCTTGTTATAAAACTTAAAAAAATCAACTTACAAATTATTGAAACAGATTTTGAGGAAATGATGAAACGCTATAAATTACTTACACGTAAATTGTTGATAAGCCCAGACACTTGTTTATTGTCACTCATTATCATTTGAAAAATCATTCGTTATAAACGTATAACATATATTTAAGATGTCACTTGCGTGTTTTTTACACCGGACCCAGTTAAAAACCTGGTTCCTGGTTCTCCACAATGGGAAAACCGGAAGTGTTAGTGAGACCCTCGGTTACGGGTCCAAGTCAATATTTTGTGTTGAAAATAGATTAGGATGTCGAAGTCAAATATTGTATGTGAAAGGCCTGAAATCAACACTTTTCTAAATATTATTTTATTAGGTCTCGTCAAATACGTGATAATTCTATATAAAATAAATGTATATAGATATACCGTATATAGCTATATAAACCATATTATCATTTAAACAGTGAAAATGTAAGCGAAATCTGGACGAATGAGTTTACTACGCGTGGCGGTGGAATTCGTCATGGAAATTTTACTGAAAACGATTTATCATTTTGATTTAACAAAATGTATCGGAAACATTTTTTTATCAAACATTTATTCTCGACGAACGGTGGTTGTTACGACGCGTGACACAATCGATTTCGCCGCTTATCTCTGCTCGGGAATTCCTACCTCGAATACATAGTTATTTTTCCGTTATCGATATTACTTCGATCTCGCTGTACGCATGCGGTTTGAGACTCTAATAGATCTTATAGATCGATTAGCGATTTTTTCATGTATTATTAAATCGATTTGGATTTTGTGTTCATCGACATTCACGTTTAACGAAATTGTTTTGCCGATTTACAGATTAATAATACAATTCGCGCTTTCAGGTGCATTTGCTGAGCCGAGCGGTCAGAGAAGCGAAAACCGCAGTAGATATGAACGACGCAAATTTCCAGCCGGACGCCGGAACTTACGGCGTGAAAATCGTGCTGGAAGCGGTACTAGAAAAGTACCTGGAACTAACGATTGTCGACGAATGACGACGATAAAAGGACATTTTAACGATTCATTTCAATCGATTATAAACAATGTTTTACTTTCGATATTTGCGTACTCTATCACAACTATTTCTAACAAAATCGTAACATTATCAATCTACAAAAAAATCTATTCGATTTGATCAAAATCTTTAAAAAAAAGATACAACATATAATATGTACATGAACATCATTATTATTATTATATCAAACCTACTTCGATGAAAAATTATATTTTTTTATTCTCAGAAAAAAATAATAAAAATAAATTATATGAATTCCCACGCGAAAAACCACCACTACCACAACATCCGCCCCGTCGACGTCGCCTAACCAACCACAAAAACGTCGTCGCAAGAAAGAGGATACCCATCACGACCAGACAGGACCACATGTTATTATTATTATTGTTGTAATGGTAGACGGGACTCAACTAAATGGACCGGTCGATTGATAAACTTTTTTTTAATTTTGTGTTCCAAATGATGACAACGTTATTTTGCAGTTATATAAACCATTGGCATCATTTAAGGGGGGGACAGGCACTCATACATTTGCCGTGGTTTATAATTAGCCAAATCCCAAGTCGGTAGATTTCAAAAATAACAACCACTAAATACAACCCCTTAATTGATTACCGCTTACAATATGATAAAATACCCACCAAAAAAAATGACCCCTCCCACTCATGTTCTTAAAAATAATTGGCAAATTTATTGGTCTGCCCTAGTCTAATACATACTGAAATGACACCAATGATGTAAACACCAAACTTTAATAATATACCTACAACATAATACGGTAATAATATAATAATTAATATTTTTAAGCAACAATCATGTCATTTAATATTTTTGATAATGTCAGATGAACAGATGGTATCGATAGATGAACAAGTAGGTGGAGATAGCATTACAGTAGGACAAATAAATAACAAGTGAATCAATATATTTTTCATAAATTCCATATAATTTATTTATTCATTTCGTCTAATCGATTACACTTTATTATCTTACACGATATTACACTAAATACGATTTCTTAACATTACAATTATTTATATCATTCAAAAGACGGGTAACTTCATAACATGCGACATATTCACATGCATGCGCGACACTTTTTCAAGGGTCTTACAAAATAATGAACGACGACACTCATAAAAAAATTACTCAACAAATTTGCATTATATTAGCTATCGATAATTTTTTTTTCATTGAAAAAATTGGTTTACAATATTAAAACAGGTATTGGTATTAAATTATTATTTATATATTATACATATATATATATAAAGGTTATTGCATAATGAACACACCGGCTTTACTTATGTAACACGTTATTCTCAATTTTCCTTTATCGTCTTTAGAAATAAAAAACCATAGTTATACACATATTACACGTACACACAAACACAAACACACACACACGTACACACATACGTATAATATCATATTGTTTACAAAATGTATATAATATAATAAACTATGATCCGGTTTACATAACACATATAGAAAAAAGAGAAAAAAAATTGTTTGACAAAAAAAAAATATTTATTTATACTTAATTATATATTATAATATTAAATAAATAAATCGATAATATCATACACAATTAAAACTATATTTTTTATCAACTGGATATAATTTGAACTATTTTTTTCTCCTATTAATTTATAATAATTTATTTAATTAACAATAATAAAAAGAAAATGTGTTACAATAAAAATATAATATTATGAACAATATTTTTGGCTTAAATGTGATGGTGTGTGTGTTTGTGTGTGACTGTATGCATGTATAATGTATATATATGTATGTATGTATGTATGTGTGTGTGTGTGTGTGTGTGTATGTGTGTGTGTGTGTGTATGTGTGTATATATTTGTGTATTTTTAACAATTTCTTTAGGAACTAATTCGATTAGTTTAAATTAATTATTTTAAAAATTATCTAGAATTAATCTTTGCCTAATTTGACCTAAGTATTATTTATTTAACATTATTATTAGTATTATTTTTTCTAACTATGAATACATACAATAAATATATCACAGTAAATAAAACATGCAAGCAAAATGTATTGAAAATAGCGAGTATTCTCGAAAAATAATACGAGATTGGTTTCTACAAATGTTACTACAAAGGACGAGAGTATGGGTTAAGTATATATATATAAATATATATTAACGCTAAAACAAATACATAGAAAATGATTGATACATTTTAAAATGATAGTACATTTTCTTTCTCAAAAAATAGTTATAGAAATGGCATGGTTGATATTTGTTTAACTTTTTTTTATATATATATATATATATATATTTATAATTTTGTAAGTAGGGAAATATCAACATTTTATACTAATTTAATAACAAGAACTTATAATTGGTTAAAAAAAATTAAGTTTTAAAGAAAATTTTCTATTAATAAAATCTAACCGCCAGAAAATTATTCCAACTTGAAAATTAAAATATTATAAATTAAAAAGGCACAACCAATCAATCTTGAGAAAGAAAAAAAAATATGTTAAAAATAAATTATTACTCTAAATTTTATTAATCAAGCACAGCCTGTTCCAGGGACAAGGGGCAGTGTCACCAGCCATTATTATTATATTATTATTTAATAAATTACTTAATCTTAAATATTATTTTGTATATTACATATAATTTCTTTGTTTATGTTTACCACTAAGTTACATTTTATTTTAAATTAAAATTTAATATCACAGACTTATTCGCAGATCATTTTCATTAAAACAAAATACTGCAACAATAAATTATTATATTATAAACTAAAAACTGAAATGTTAAATCCAATGGGTGTTTGAAATTTAAAAGAGTAAATATAGTAATGTCGAAACTATACTAAAAAACAGTCACCGAATAATGGCTTTGTTAAGCGCACGTCGTAGTAGACACACCATATGTGTTAACACGCATTTCTTCAATTACTTTACACCATTCCAAAGCAAAACCCTCAGGATCTTCTAGGTAGTAAGTCCGATTAGGCTGTAAAATAAAGAAAATAAATAAATAAATAAAACAATAAACATAATTTCTAATATTTGGGTGAAATATTAAATTATAATTAAAAAAAATTAAATACATAATATAATTACCGTGTGCACAAAGAATATTCGGAAGTTTTTAGGTTCCACTCGCAATTGGGGACTCCAAGGTATTTCACCCTTAAGAGTCATTGTTACCGGATCAGCATAATATAAATGCGGACCCATTGTTAACATTAACATACGTCTTCTGGCAAATAAACCCTAATGAATATTAAGATTATACTTTTTAAAAATACAACATAAAAACACAAAATTCATTGGTCTGTAAACAACAAAACTCACTTTTCGCTTATCAACCAGTCCTTGTTTGACGATAAGATTGCCCTCTACTAAACTATGCCATTTACTATTGCACCTTTGCTGGTTCAATTGTTGTTGCTTCTCTTCGTCATTCATTTGAAGAATGCCTGATCGCTTGCGGGGTCTAGGTGCAGATGCTGGAGTAGTTGTCGTGGAACTACTTTGACCATCTAAACCCAGTAATCTGGTCAGTTGTTTGTCATCTAAACCTGGTTCCAAATGATCAGGAACTCGATAGTGGCTACGAAGCTCTTGGCTTTCACTATTTCCAGGTAGATAAGGGTATATAGGTGGTGGATTTGTCAAGTGCAATGTATCAAAATCCAAGCCATTGTAAAATGGATGCATGCGTATGGATGTATACCGTTTGTCATCATTGGCACCAAGACGTTCATTTGGATCAAGCACCAACAATTTCTGAACCAAATCTTTGGCATCTGGACTGAATCCATCCGGGTATACATAGTCAAGACTTAAAATTTTCTTAAATAACATGTATTCACTCCTATTAAAAAAGAAAAATGAATTAGTATAAAATCGATAAGCCAGCTACCTGGCAATACTACACCAGAGTACAAGTGTTTTAAAATTTAAAATATGCTCACCTAGACCGAAATGGCGGTAAGCCAGCTATCATTTGATATATAATACATCCGAGTGCCCAAAGGTCTGAACTGGCCGAAATGTTCTTCTCAGATAGCAGCTCCGGACTGATATACTGGGCAGTACCAACAAAACTATTATTGCGCTGCCTAGAATGATTTTCACTTAAAATGGACGTATCCACGGGTTCTTGTTGTTTGAGTATCTTCGAACATCCAAAATCGGCCACTTTGATGTGCATATTATGATCAAGCAATATGTTCTCGGGCTTCAGATCCCTGTGCATGATATTCAGGTCATGTAGGTGCTCCAGGGCTTGAAGGATTTCGCCTGAATAGAACCGTGTACAAGCCGCATCAAACGAACCCACTTTATTGATGTATGGCAACAAGTCACCGTTCTTTGCGTAAGACATGACAAAGTCTACAAAGTGGAACGTTAAGAAAAATAATTGCGTAAAAATAATATTATCCGTTCTGACATGGTTTAATAAATGTTACAAAAACATTATTGAAAACGAAAATGTATAAAACTTAATATCGCACTATAGTATTATGGTAGTAGATAACGTGTATTATAATATACAGTAAAATATATCAAAGGATACATAGTCTTTCGGCATCTTGGAACGTACAGTACAGCTTGACGAAAAAGCTGGACCCAGAATTACTGAGAATGTTCAGCGCCTCCTTTTCGCGACGTACTTGCTCGCATTTCTTTTCCCGGATAATGTGTTGTTTCTCACATACTTTAACTGTAAACAAAAATAATATCCTATATTAGTGAAAATAGTTACGTACTGCAAGACAAGGTGTTGGAGAAACTAAAAATAACGTTCACTAAGTACATTTCCCGTAACGATTCAAAATCTGTATCAATATCAAATCGTGTTTTGCCAATTGATTTCGGTTGTAAAGTAAAAAAACAAACGGACGGCCACGCGTAAAAAGCAAACAGCAAAAATCATTTCATTAATCGGTTTTATAATAGTAATAATTAACGTAGTTTACATACTCCGCAGTTGGTCGACTTTTAAATTATAACGGTAAACACGCTTGGGCATCATTGTGCAGCGACGACGAAAAAATTTGCATAATTTCGTGTTTTTTTCTTTTCTTTTACTATTTTCCAGACGTGAAAAATCGTGAGAAAGAGTGACGATAAGTAGGGTAAGTACAACAACAATTAAATATTATAAAAGACAGCGAAAAAAATCACCATAAAAAGAGTTTAAAAACCCGACAGAAATTAACACCGATACTAATTGGGTGTAATTTACGCGCGGTCGAATGGCCGGGGAACGGCGGAGTAAAAATATCGTTAAAAAATACATAACATATTAGTGGCCGAGGAAAGGCATACGTTATCGTAAAAAAATATAAAAAACGTCCGCGTTCAAGGATATAATGCACAACTGCACGTGTCCGAAAATGGACACTACACCGCCACGTCGGTTGATCGGTCGCGCCGAAGGTTTACACGTGCAGGAAGAAAACGCAATCGTCGTTATAATAATAATATTATTATTATTATAAAAAACACAAAATTGTATAAAAAAAAATTTATAAAAACACGTGGAGTTAGGTAAAATATGTTAGATGACGTTAAACGGCAAGCGGCGGTACCTAAACATATAAAAAAAGTATAGGTATATTAAAAATTAAAAATTAAACGGTTTGAAATTTGAACACTGACGACTCTTCGTCGTAATCTATCCGCCACGACGAAAGATTATTTTACGAATTTTTCTCGCGACACTACCAAGACGTATTTTTATCGATTTTCTCATACTAAATGTGCATAATATTATATATTATCGTGTAGGAGGCACATATCAGACACACTTTTATAACTCGTTATAATATTTTGTATACAACTCACTTGCATGTTCGCGATTCGTGTGTATGTCTTTGGCCAAATACACCTGGAAAACAAATTAAAAACAATGTAATTATAAATAGTTCGTACACCCCAGGTACCGCGGATATTGGATACTATTGTGAGCGTGTGCGTGAATGATAACATCGGTCACTGAACCGGTCTAAAAACAATCGTACGGCCCAAGGTCAATGAGTTTAACACAAGTCGAACGGTCGCGGGCAACGCGTATCTCGCGTAAAATTATAATATATAACATTATATATTATTATGATAGGAGTCAAAGGTCCGATTTTTTTTTTCTAAAACATCTCGCGGGTTCGGTCACTTCTCGAGCACCACAATATCCAAAATTGTATTTAATTCATTTTAACAATGTATTGTTATTTTATAATACAATATATTGATTATTAGTACAAATATTATAACCTCAGGAAAGGTCGGTAATAATAGCAGAAAAAATATTATAAAAATAGATCGGACAAATGGTATTGTTAGCGGAGGTCGCGGGTCGAACTATATACATTATATAATGACTATTATTAGCTAGTATTTATGTTACTAAATTATGATGATTATTATTAATATTATTATTATTAATATTAATAGGACGATAACGGAAATTAGCACACGTGGGCGATACGAATATTGCAATCGCAATGAAAAATGAAAATTGGCAATTATTATATTAAAAAATATGAAAAAACTCACCGTGGAATAACTTCCCTCGCCGATGAGTTTTCCGAAAATGTAATCTTTCTGACTGCGTTTTGTCACCGGTATCATAGTGTTGGCCATTCTGTCGGCGGCCAGAGACTGACCGCCGCCGTTGACCTGCACCACCGGAGACGTCTGGGTGGCCTGTGTCGTCGGCGGCGGTGCAGCGGGTGACGCCGGCTGCATGGTCGGAGGTGGCGGCATGACGACAACGATTTGCTGAGACTGCGGCTGCGACTGTTGATGATGGTGCGCGGTGGCGGAGGATTTAGCTGCTGCTATCTGTAGAAAATAAAATATTCGTTAATTTTTTTTATTATTTAAAATAAGCAGATAAAATACAATAATATATATTATAATCGTAAAAACCGTATTGAAAAAAAAATAATAAATAAATAAATACCCAAACAAATTATTTGCAAGACGCGTCGAACACGCACGCGGAAAGTGAGATAAAAAAATACAATTTAGATAAAGGTAGTGAACCGTTGCCGAGGAAATCGAACACCCTCCGCCGCGCGGCTACGGCTCGAAGCACGCAGCAGCGCGGAGAAGAGCTTAAAACATTGCACCGTCGGCGGCGGCGGCGGCGGCGGTGGAGAGGCCGCTGACGTCATTTGGCTCGTCGCCCAACGCCACCGTCACCTCGCGCCCGGCGGCGGTAACGACCGAAATACTAAACGTTAAAATATCAAATATTTAACACAATACAATATATTATTATAATGTAACCGTAAATCACGCGTAATAATATTTAAAAATTGATCTACCTTGTCGATATCATAATACTAGTAGATCGTTTTCCGATTGTACGCGCGCACGAAACTTTACTGTTTCGGTGTGGTCGTCGATTGGTGCGCGACCGTCTAATCGATTCACACACATTGGTCGCATGGTTGTACACGCACGACGACAGTGAGGAGAAACAGGATTATAATAAGAGTTTCCTGATGGCACGGTGGCCGATGACCGGCAGTGGGCGCGCCAGACGAAAAACGCACAATATATATATTATATACGGAAAATACTGGCGAATTAAACGATATTATTGTTATTGTAATATAATTATGTGACCGTTGTTATCGACATATCGTGGTAAAAAATGACAAATCTACCGACCGACTGCGTACATATTCTCTGCTAGTGTACACCACATATCGGCAATGCCGATAATAAAAATATAAAATAAAGGTAGTAGTAGTACATAAAGTAGGTAAGTACGCCGCACGCACGCGGATCGAGAAGGAAATAAATACGGTTTGGAGCGCGACGACGGAAGGCGCTAGCTTTTTTTATTTTATTATTTGGACGACGATCAGACGACGACCCTGTGACCCGGGCCAGACGAAACGCCGTGCCAAACACGCTCGGCCTGGCCGCCGCCGTCGCCACCCAGACACGCCGCGCGCGTCCCGTCGCCCCTCCGACGCGGCGCGCGCGTCTCCTATTTCAGAACGATAAAAAAAAAATCGTATGTACTAGAGGCGCTGTTGGCGGCCACCCGCGTATGTAGACGATTTGCCGGTCGCTCGGTGCGACGTCCTGTGCGGAATGCAGCACCTGCGAGATGATGATAAAGATGATGACGATCATGCGCGTGTAGTATACTACGTTTTATAGAATATTCGAAAAATCAAAATGATCGAATATACGTCTGAATATTGTATATTATCATATTAATTTTATTATACGTGGGACCGGGCGTCACACGATCATATTTTAATGGTATAACTTACGCGGTATAAAACACCGACCGAGGGGAGTTTTTTCGCAATAAAAAAATGAATATCCATTATCTACTGCTGTAGTTATTAACTACGTAACTATACCACAGTCACTAGTGCACTACTACAAGGAACGACGACGACAACAACAACAACGGTGTCAGTGTGTCGCGGGCGTTTTCGTCGTCGGCGAATTACACGACGACCGTTTGCGCCCGTGACGTAATCGCGTGGGTTTCGGTGCGTGCGCCGCGCGAGTGGGCGTAAATAAACCAACCCTCCGGCTTGTGACGTAGGATTCTGCTAAAAAACCCGTCAACGTGGGTTTCCGGGATATGAAAAATGTCTTAATAGCTTCAAATTTCCGCGGACGGTACACTGCAAGAACACGTGACTTTATTCGTCAATACGACTTATTGTTTTATACGGTATTATTGAGTACGAAATAATATAGCAGTTGATGTAAATTAATTACAAAATACTTGGGACGAAAAACACAAAATTTCGCAAACATTTTCCCAAACGGAATTCGACTCGTCTCGGCCACACGATCGGATCATTATTATTATTATTATTATTATTATTATGCACATTATACACTGGCGCACGCGAAAACCCGTTAGAAATATATACCTGCTTAATAATAATATATACGACTGTAATAAATATTCTAATATATACACACGCGGACTTGGCCGGAGACAACAGAATTGCCAGCCGCCATCGCGACGCTCTCCTCCCCCTCGGTCGCGAAACTTGTTGGGCAGGGTGGACAACGACCGCGCCTGATTTTCCCCGCTCCACCATCACCTTCTACGACGTCACGAAGACCGACAACGTCTTGTCCCGCGGGTATATCCGGTGCGCAATTTTTTTATTTACACCCGTCCAATATATTTTGTTATTACCTCTATACGTTTTTTACGAACGTAGGTTAGTATTATAGTAGTTAATATACAATATTAAAAACATTATATAGGCGACGGACGAGATAAGCATTAAAACGTTTTTTTTTTTCATAAACGACAATGTTTTATTAAACGCCATTGCCCAATATCGGTCTTGTATACTGTTATTATCATTATTAGGCGATTATATGATAAATAATATAACACGTTTTTTACTGCTGCTGGTGCTTGAACTTGCCTTCAGAACCGAGAGAGAGAAGCTCGTAACGACTCCGCCTTTCACGTGTCGGGTCTCGTCATGACGTGTTACAAAAATAATAATAATAATAATAATAAGTTACGACCGTGTTTAAACGACAAAACGTGTCGTCGTCTTTATTTTTTTAATATTTTTCTTAATTTTTATTACGAAAAGTTCCGCGAGCACACGTTTATTTTCGTTTTCGTATAAACACAAATTGCCGATCGTAAAATAAAACTTTACGCCACTCCGCGCAGGAGACACATGTGTGCGTGCGACGTAAATATAATATTAGGCCTAGTTTCGAGTGACCTATATTTTCCGAGCATTCTACTAGTTCCGGCGGCGGCGGCGGTGACCTGACGTAAACAACACACTATGTAATAGGCGCGTTTGCGTAACTTTCGAGTGAAAATTCAACCTAGTTTTTTTAGTTCTTGCCAATTTTCGTTTTTATTTCCCTTTCTCACTCACTCACTCTCTCTCTCTCTCTCACTATATTACTATATCACTATATATATATATAATTGTAAGAGTCGATAATAATAAAAATAATAAACACCCAAACTCACAACACGATTTACGACTATCGCGTATTTACCCACAATATAATAATTATATTTTTCGTACCTATATACGAATAGTGTCAGCGGCTAACCTTCACCCACATAAACTAACTCTACCTACGACGGAATTATTATTATTATTTTGTTGTAGGTATTCCGCATAATGATGACAACATATTATTACCATTGCGACGTAGATCGATATTATGGTATAAACTTTCAGGTGAGTGTGACGGTCGGTTATTTAATAAACTATTATATTCTATTCATCGTCGCCAACGAATAGTAAGTTGTTGGGGATAACATACGGCGGAAAAAAATGTTTCTTTTTGAAAGTCTCCACACAAAAGGAACATACGATATAATTTTTTTTCTCCTATTCGAGAAAGTATACCCGTTATTATTGTGTTTGTTATTATTATCATTATTATCATCAACGAGACGTTTTTCGTTCTCGGCCGCGTCGCGTGTATATTATTATATTTATATAATAATGTTTATATTATTTACTTTTGAATGGATTGCACCACATATTATATCGGTTTTAGTTAAATAACAATAAACACGACGACGACTACGAGAGACGACACGCGAGCAGTTTTATAGTCATAAAAAAATCTATAAAAGCATAAAACTATAATACATATTATATTATGTTATAGATTGTAAACTATGTCTCGTGTAAATATCTCATTTTATGAAAATACGGAGTGTATCAGTGTGAACGTCGTCTTTGCCTCGCGACATAGGAATGTGATCATATAAATATATTTTATATACATATGATATTTTGTAACAATAATAATGATAATTCGGCGGCACCGAAAACGCAAGTGTATGTGTATGTGTATTGTTTGTTATCGCGGCGACGCGTTTCATTCAACATTGACGCGATCAGACCACTCACACACACACGTGGAGCGCGGGCGACCGTGAGTGTGCATCCAGAATTGCGTCATTCAAAAAATTTCTCGCGCGCGCAGAGTTATCTCTCGCGATGGGGATCCGGTGATAGCGTGTGACGTAATAAAATATCGTTTCGAACCGGACGTGTGTTGAATCATTCACACACGTTCTAATGACGAAAACACAAAAAAGATTTAAGCGACGGAGTTAAAAAGTGAGTATAAAAATAACACGGGAACGTAGGTTCAAATCGAAAACTAATATAAAACGAAAAAATAAAGAAAATAAAGAAATAATGGCGATTCGATAGAGAAAGAAGAAAAGAAAACACATTCAGACTTTGGAATAATGATATTATTATTATATTGTTTTCCGGATGTGCGAATAGCGGCGACCTTGCCAACGCCCAAGGCAGTCTCGTCGACATCAGCAGCAGCAGCAGCAGCGACGACATTGTTATTGTTGTTCCGTTGTTTACCGTTTGTGTACAACAAGTCGGCAAGGTTGACTTTCGCGGGCCAATATTATATTATCGGTTACGACGCGAGAAAAGCATAATATAATCATTGTTATTTCTTTCCGAAATGGCATTTCATTTATCTCCGCTTCCATTATGGCACACTCTTAATTTGATTAATTCTCTACGGCTTCTACCACAGTGTGTGTAAATGAAATACAAAATCCCGATTCGTCAGTATTTCCCTTGCCAATCCGTGTTTTCTCGCACAAAAAACTCGTTTTCGTACGATAACACCGGATTCTCGTGTACAGCGCGTGTACATTGCTCGCGTCAAGGACTGACGCTACGGCGGCGGACACCTTCCGGGAGTCCACGTCGTTTTTCCCCCCACCGGGGCGGCGGCTGTTAACCCTGCGACGACGTCGCACGCAAGGACATGTGGCGGGGCGGCGGCGGCGGCGGCGGTGTGAACGGCCCTGCGACGATGTTGTGGCGGGTGCGGGGTGGGCCATCGGGGTCGACGACAAGTTCAATGCCATCTTCACGGACGCGTCTACACGCACGCGCGTGCGCTGTATAATATTCTTTTAATAGTAATAGTACGCGCGCACACACACAGAGCCCGCGTTTTTTTTCCCTCTCTTTTTCGTGTCAATAGTAATGTATAATATTACAACACGCAACACTATAATAACATCAATATAAATAAAAAGTAGTAATAATACGATATTATATTTTACGCGGTAATAAAAATGACTGCGACGACTACTAGACCCGAGCGTGTGTGCGACTACGTAAACGTCCGGTTTTTCCCACCGAAAATAGGATGTTTTTTTTTCAACGACAATATTATTATGATATTACAAGATAACAGTTTGCAAAAGCGGATAATCACGTGTAATAATAACAATAATAATATGTAATGTAATTTGTTAATTTGTTTTGTTCTTTTACGCACTATAGTGAAAGCGTGTAAGTCGCCCCCCCGGTGAAAGCAGGTGTATGGTACGCGTACAC
The DNA here is from genome assembly GCA_013282895.1 of Eriosoma lanigerum. Lineage (NCBI taxonomy): Eukaryota > Metazoa > Arthropoda > Insecta > Hemiptera > Aphididae > Eriosoma > Eriosoma lanigerum. The sequence goes on from CM023358.1 coordinate 64,441,872, forward strand.
CACCGCAATCACGTCTCGTATCCCGTCTGACGGGACGTATCGCTCTCGCACCTGGCCCTATCCTCCCTCCCCCGTAAACTGTGATACGAGGACCTACAATTGTACCTATTGTTGTCCGTCGGCCGCGAATGCGATCAAGACGCGGCATACGTACACCGGGCCTGTCACTGTCTCCACCGCCTGCACCTGGCCAACCGTCTGCGTCTGCGTACATTATAACAACAATAACAACGGTTGCCCCTTCCTGAACATTTTCACCTCGCAAAACAGCCACTTCACAATGCCCCCCCTCGCCACAAACGTCTGAACGCAAAAAAAAATAAATATATACATTTTTCTCTTTCTTTTTCAATCGCTCACTCTCACCGTTTCTCCGCGTCTCTTTCTCCCACTCTGTCGCGGCGGCAGAACCACTACAGACACAACACGCCCTATTTTCATCCGCGAAATCGACCGTCTCCGAGCCAGTCAGACACAACGACACCGTTACAATAATAATAATAATAATAATAATAATAATAATAATATTTGGTCGGCGTGCACGGCAAGGACAGTCACGAGTGGACGGCGGGTAAAAACCCGGACGACGGATATTTTAATGAAAAAACCCAATATTATTTCGTAATATCGTTTTATTAATACGTGTCAGTGAAATGATGAAGTGAGAGAATAAAAAAAACAGCTACGGTCGCATTTCTCATTCCTTCGGAGGTATGTGGGTCATTGTCCACGACTGGTGGCCGCGTACACTTGCACGCGCCGCTCAGTTGTACGCATACAATGTATTATGTCGTTACACAATCATGGCGCATTCCTCGCACGTTGTTGCACGAGACACGAGCGGTGAGACGACGGGGGCGGTGGCCGCCGACGCGCGGTTATCGGCGACTCGACGTGGCGCAAAAACCGACGCGCGAACACATATTTCGTCGAATCGATAAAAACCCTCCCCGCAGGGTAAAACGGAACCGCAAGACCCGTCACGGTCGAGGGAAACCAGGGACGTTCGGGGGACACGGTATGCGACAATGCGGGCCAGTAGGTCAAACCGCATCCCTAAAATCGACGCCGACGAGAGTTTTTACCGTTTCGTTTTCACAATAATTAATAATAACAAAAAGCGATATTATTATGTCAGCGATATCGGTAATTCGGTTTTATCGTCTTTATTTTGTAGATAATGTTATCACGCGAGCCGTAACGCATACATATTGTGGAATTCGAAACGATCCCCGCGAAACAGGGCCGCAGACACGTCCTCCGCGACCAGGTAGCATCCGGCCGTGTACATACGCGCTACAGACGTCACGCGCCACTGTAGTGACGTAATGGTTGTGTACGCGTATGGGGAAAACGACGATGGTGACGAGAGCGACGGCGCTGGGCGCAAGCGCATTTTCGCGTTCCGCTGCCGGTGTCGTTTTTGGGGTCTTTACCCGCCAAATTCGAAGGGCGGCAAAAATTAAAAATAAAACCGGATCAAATAAACGAATGAATCGAACGGAAAAACGACGGCTGGAAACACGTGCGCGACTACCATGGGGCGTGTGGAATAATAACGAAAATTATTTTATACCAATTAATACACGAATTTATGTTTTTGTAGAAATTTCAATAACGGCGATTGTTCATGAATTTTAATAATGATTACAAAAACAAACAAAATCAATGACCATCGTTGACGTACCTTGTTAGCGGCTTTTTTCGATATCTTTTCTTTGCGGCCGATACGCAACACCCTGGCCAACGTTTGCGCGAACTGCAAGGGACGCGACCGGACGATTACCGCGGTGGCTGTAGTCTGTTTTTTTACGGTCTGCTGGTGTAAATGAAGATGATGATGATGATGATGATGGTGATATGTGGACGTCTTGGTATCCATTACGTGTGGTACGTAGGCCGGCGGCTGAGCGCGGCAAAAATACTGGTCGTCGAGTTAGCGACGGCGGCGTCTCGACATAGCGCGATTACGTGCGGTGGCGACAGAATTGTTTCCAGCAAATATATAACGCGACGACGGTCGGACAACACGATTTTATGGTTTTATTTCACTACTCGTCCCGTAGCGGTCACAGGTCGTGTCGAAAATATACAAATTGTTTTTTTTTGCTTTCAGATTCGGGTGTTATTTTGAAATTCGAATAATTAGTCCGCGAAGTAACATGTGTTCGGTGTACTGAATACGAATGAAATATAAATTTTTTTTTTTAAGTTATAAATACTTATATTAAAATAGGAAAAATTATTTTACACTCCGATGAGCGTTAGTGATAATATTTTACAAATCAAATAAATAATATGTTTTCTCAGAACGGAAATTCAAATCGATCGAATGATAAGCGTTACACGACTAACAAAAAGCACTGACTGTTGTAAACTGTCGGTGGTCGGCCGCCGCATCGACGTCGTCGCCTCTGATCGAGCTCAACGCACTCTCGTCGACGGCTTCTGCGTCGGCAGCCCGATTGGTGGAGGGGCGAACGAGAGTCCCCCACCGCTGTCTCGGTGAGGCGGCGGCGCGTACGAGGTCCGGCCACGTTACACACACGCGCGCTCGGCGCCGCTACCTTCAACCGTGTGGATCCTCTGTACAAAGTGCCCGCCAAAACGGTCGTTCTCTTTTGTAAGGACACGCATTCCATTCTGCCGCACAGTTTCTATTTTGCTGGTTTTTGTCCATTCTTCTCGGTTCAATTCTCCGTATTTTTCTTCTTCTCTTCTGATGGTTATTTTTTTTTCTCTCGTTCCTCTCGCCCGGTCTAGCCCCGTCCTTTGCATTTCATCTCTGATGTGCCGACCGACAAACATATTATTTTTGAAAATTGGCACAGTCAAGCCGGTATACACATTACACATTGTACACAAAATATCGTTCCTCGATAGTCGTTGGTGATCATTTTACAGTTGTTTTACTATTATTATTATACCTACTCGTCTGTCAATTACACTACGGTAAAATCGACGCGATTCATCAATGAACGTGGCAATATATCGAGCGTAAAAATAACTACAACAGTAACACACAAACTTAACGCGCGTATAGCGACAGCCGATCACGAAAGTGGGTACAGGGGAAATTTGTAAACATATTACAATTATTGTCAAACGTCTTTTCCAAAACATTTCATTAATATTTATCTTGCAGTACAGTTTGCACCTTTTTATAAAATATATACGAACCGAACACCGGAAGCGTGTAAGTTGTACCCGCATCATGGCTAAATTAGGAACGGTACTTTACCTATCTTAAATTACTTGCAGATAACGCGAAATCTACAGGAAACTAGAAAATAACCCATTGACGACTATAATTTCTATTATTATATTATATTCATTATTACTTGGTGATTATTATCAACCACAGTCAAAGACCGAATTCAAACAAACCTCTTGTATAATAGTATTAATGTCAAGTCAGTCAACCCCAATTAACTTATGTTGAAACGATATTCAAATATTATGTGAATTATATTAGAAATTATAATTGCACTACGGGAAATGTACAGAGAAATATTATTATACACAACACATTATCTGGAATTATTAGCAATTAATTGATTAATATTAAATATAATAAAGGATAAGGTTATATAAACGCCTAACGTGTTTAAATAACCCCCATGGACGGGTGGGTCAGCATAGAGTAGGTTTTATAAATTGTGTATAAAATATTTAAATGTCGGTGTTCGTGTCTATATTGACGCCGTTTGTAAAACGAGATATTTGCCTAATTTGTTTCTTTTAACTAAAACCAACAATTATTATCGCATATTATTAACTTTTAACAATCTAAAAATCTACTTTCTATAAAGTTACCCATTAGAGTAAGTTATAATTAAATATGATGCAACGAATTTTTTTTATTTCTAATCGAAATAGAGTTGAAAATTTGCAATTTTGTAGTATTTATATTATTATTATTTCGTCAGAAACAAAATATTATTATTATGATTCATAACGACACACGCGCGCGCCTACGAAGGTCGTCGTGGCCGCCCATGACTTGTTGATTTTTTGACACAGACGTTTGTATAATATTATAATATTATTATTTTATTATTATTGTTATTGTTATTATGACTTCACCGTCGTCTCGTACGAGTAAGATTTTCGGTAGTAAAAAATTACATTGCATCGATTCAATTGCGACTTCGTCGTCTCATCGCATTAGTTACAACTATCATGATTTTTGTAAATTGCATTATAATAGATTATTATTATCAAAATTTCAACAGTTTTGTCGTCGAATAATTTTGGTTTTCAGTATTAATAAGATTTTCAGACTTTTTCATACTAATTCGTTACATTATTTTTATATATTACCCTTGGTCTTTATAAAATTCATAAAAGTTGTACATAAATTTATTCAAATAAAGGAATTAGTAAAATGTAGACATAATATTATATTTAATAGTATTTAAAAAATAAATATTTCACTATATTAGGATGTAATAAAATAACACAAGTATCACAACAAATTTTACTATTTATAGTAACACAGAAAAATATGCCACTATATGTAAATTATAAATTAATGACAAAGTTTGTATTTTTAATATGATACGAGTAAATAAGCTTACTTTTTTTAAAATAAAATTCAATGATTTCAAAATATTGATAGGTAATTAAAAAAATATTTGTTGGTCTAAATACAAAATTTGAAAATATAATACACATGATAATTGTTATAGGTAATTATACATAATTATTATATACGATTTAATTTTCCATTGTTTATGCAAATTCAATAATACTACTTTAATGACATGCTCCTTCAACTATATTATATATTATATTTATGTATGGAAAATTGAAAAATATCACGAAAATTTGTAGCATATTTTATCATAAGCTTTTAAAGTTTAAATTTTGGGTAAAATTGATGTTTATAATGCATTATTTTTAGTAGTTAAGGTTTTAAGATTAAATTAATAGAACTTTATACTATACCGTCTACTAAGTTTCATTCCTGATCGTTTTTTTTTCGAATAGGATGATTTATCATTGCTTCTAAATACCCAATTTTAATTAAAAACAATAATATACACAAGGAGTGAGCACCGAAAGGACGAAATATGAACTTCCATCACTAGTTCTCATGGACGTTTTTTTCCATTATTCAAGCACCAATGTTATCAATAATACGTATACTTCAGGTAGGTACACAATAATATACGATATACCTAATAATTAATAACTTTTGAGGTAAATTTAGGGAGCGGTTTTTCATTTTTCCTTTGTAAGTTTTCCGATAGCACGCCACGTGTGTGAGTCATTTTGACCACCACCAGTGTGCAAGTCTATATTATGTGTATAATGTGTGTGACTCACGGAGCGAAGCGGCTGTTGACCTCGACGACGGCGCCCGCTGTATGATGGTTGCAATATTGCACCACAACCACTACGTATATACATTTATTATTATTATTATTATTATATACGAAAATTGCATTATATTAGCGTGATCCTGTCGCGTGGTTATACCTATACGTTTGAAATCGGCCCAGACAGATCGCCTCGCGCACGCACACAAACAGCGGCTGCAACCCAGACCGCTCTACTCGTCCATTGTTGAGTACGATGGCGGACGGTGTGTTCGACTTTCTACGAAGAATTTCCGCTCTTATAACACTGAGAAATGCGAAATAGTATATTATTATAAGTATGCGCAATGTGCACAGTCTCTCGATCTCTCACTCCGTATAGATCTTCGATCTTTTATTATATACATATATGTATACGCCGGCGTCGGACCCCGTACGGGACTCGAAGAGTGAGACGGATAGATATGTGATATAAGGCCGAACGAGTGAGAAAAAATACAAAGAATGTTTGCGTCTGCGACGAGTGAATGAAAACGCGAGCGCAGCATTCTCGTCGTCGTCACCGAAAGGGCATTAACGATGCGGCGACGGTTCTCGAAGAGGGGAGAAAAAAATGTATATATATATATACATCACACACGACTGGGGGTCGTTGCACTCTCGTGCGAACGAGGGATAAGCGTCTCTGCAGCACCAAATTATATATAATATATTATTGTATATTTTATTATTATTATTCCATACAAGTATATAATAAAATATACAGGGTGTTTTCGGCGTCTCAAAATAGGGGTCCTAAGGGACGACGCACGTATGTTTCGGGACCATACATGTTTCGTTAAAATAACGATTTATGGACTGACTGTAAGCAAAATAGTTTTCCTATTACATTCACTAACATGGGACCAATTTACAGGAAACAGGAAAACACTCTGTATATGTAAGAAGAGCGAGCACCCTGTTCGCGCGCGAGGGATATATATATATAATGATAAATGGTCCCCCCGCGACCTTCAGTAACAGTAGAACGGTAATTTTTCTTTTTTTCGTTACACGCGTTTTTAGAAACTCGCGCGAGGGGTAGGTATCATTCTATACATATAAATGATATTTTTATGGTCTTTTCATCGTATATCCTTCACCCATTTGGATAAGAAAATCGTCTTTTTAAAAACACAATGTCCTGTATAGTTTATATTCTACATATATTTTATATAAATAATTAAGGCTCGTTAAATGAAAATAGTATCATTTTTGCATATTTCGTAATTTTACGTTATTTTTAATATTTTATGAAAAAAAATCATAATATTATGGACCTATATAAAAATTAGCAGGTTTTGCTACGACATTCTATGCTACCTGGATGGCACCAATCACATATCAAGAAGTTAAAGATGGTTCTTCGCGGTGGTAGTTTTACAGGGATACTAGACAGTCCTCATTGACTATAAAAAATGTAATTAAAAACATGTGTAAAATAAGTAAATAAAATATAAATGTAAGTATTATTATACATTATTATTACATACTAATACAATTTTGAACCCAGAAAATAACAAATAATTGAAAAACCACCACTGGTTCTTGTTAATTGAGAACATGACGTTAATCAAAATAATATTTAGATATGTGTACTCGTAAGTCTAATGAGTTATCCTTAGACTTGTCCAGCCCAAGTGGCAAGTACAGAATCGACTTAAACGCGAGTATAAAATATAATTCGCACGAAGACAACTGCGTGTATTTATAAATAACCTAATCAACCGACGGAATGCGAGTGGTAAAAAAATATTTTATGCAAAACAATAATATTGTCTAAACATCATAGTCGATAACCGGAAAACGATTCGTGGAAATTTCAGAGGAAAAAAAATAAACAATCGGATCACGCACGCGTTACATAATATAATAATATATTGCTCGCGAGTTCATTGCTCGCGTCGAATAAATATTTACGCACTTGCGTTATTATAATAACAGTATATAATGTACAATAATAATATATTACTTTACTTTCCAGACAGTTCTTCGTGCTGCACATGCACTTATTCAAACAACAATTTATTTTACAATACTTCAATACTTCACAAATATAATTTCGAAATAATTTAAACGATTATAATAGTATAATAAATATAATATTGTTATTAAAGCATTACGTCCAAATGGAAAAAAGAAAAGCACCGTAATATTATATTATATAGATTATAATTAATGATTTTATCTAATTATTATTCGTGTACCGTAAATTATAATACAATTATTCAAATAATTTACAATCAGTGTTGTATACTTTCATGGGGCTATTGCCCCACCTCTGGTTTTTATTTAATTCGTCCCCTTGAAATATATATAAGATATAAATAACATTATAATAATAAATAATACTTAATTAAAAAACAACTGATTGTTCTATACTGTTATAACCCCCCCCCCCCCCCCCCGAAAAATATGTCTGAATTCAACACTAAGATTTAAAGACGTTATACCCAAATGTAGGATCCATAACAAGATACAGGAGACAGAGTCTATATCTAACGGTGAATATAACAAAATCACAGCAACGCATAACTAAAATTGTGATGTTTAGCTTGAACTCAAAACATAAACATAATATTAGCAAATTTATAGAAGAACGTCGTGTATCAGTTTTGTAAACTATTATCTAGAAAAGAAGTTATAATGTATTAAAAAAAATTAAAAACTTAATACATTATAACTTTTTAGCCAGATAACATTTTACAAAACAAATATAGTATTCCATTCAAAATTTGCTTCTATTTAAATTCGCTAATAAATGTTTATATTCTAAGACTCCTAAGTTCCTAAGTTCAACTTTCATAATTTGATTTCTACTTTGCTGTAATTTTGCTATATTCCTTTTTAGTCTGATAGAGACAGCGACATTGATAAACATACGGGTATATAACGTCCTCTTAAATCCAATAATTTCTAACAGGCGAATGTTCTGGAGATTATTGTACAATGAAATATTTCATTAATTAATAATTAGAGCGTACACGACGTCGACGACGACTTTCTAAAAAATAAATAACAATGCACTTGGTGGATTATATTTAACGTACAAATATTATGTTCACACTGCGTCGTACCTCTTTATAACATGTGACTTTGTATACACATTAATACATTATTACAATATGCATGCGAGCGGAAGAAGAAAAACGAATAAGTCGCGTCGCACGTAATAATACCTTTCTATTTCTAGAATTAAAACGACGGGAGAAAAAAAAGACTGTGAGTTGGTATTTTTTTTTTCAGTCGGTCAGAATGTCGTGTATATTAATATAATATACGAATACTTCGTCTGCGGTGAGACGGGCCGACGACCTCGCGAACGTTGCTTGTTTGGCGAATGGCGGTGATTATATTTTAGGCGGTTAAAAGATGGTCCCAGACTCTTTTCCACCCCTCGTCGATTCTCCCCGTTCAGTGTTCACATACAAGAGAAATGTAGTGATATATTATACGTTTAGATTTTAATACCCCAAATTCCAAAGCGTATTAAATATTTAATTAATAGAAATAAATATTTAGACCAAAAATAATCATAAACGTTCCAATATTGTATAAAGAATATTCAATATAAATTTCAAATCCTATAATATTCTCGTTTAATTACATATATGATAAAATAACATTTAATGTGTCTGTAAATTATAATAAATTCCTAGCTAATTTTAAACAATTGTATGTTGAAATATATTTTTAATAAAAAAACTAGGGGTACTTCGCCCTCCTCAAAAACGCGTTAAACTCTGTAGCACAAATCACGTTCAAAGCGAAAGTACCTGCATTCTGTAACGTGTTCATAACGGTTTTGTTGACAAAAATTTACCATTCCCCGTGCGCGTCGTCGAGATTTAGTGGTAAGGTGTCTCGCGAAGCGGAAAACGAGTGACAAAAAATCCCGTATAAAACATTTTATAATAATATTTTGTACTTACACGTAAGATTTTATCAACAATAATACATTTTACATATAAATTTATACATAAAAACACGGGTTTTGAAAAATAACTCAACAAGTCTTTTTCTCTACATAATATATTACACAACAAAACAACTATCGTAATATTATTATATACATCTCCGCGTGACATTGTTTCTGACAAGTGAATATCGTTTTATCCGCTCATCGTAAATATTCATTTCGCCCTCGTATCGCGTATAATATTATTAAATAATAAGTATAATATATACTAACACACTATTATTATATATGCTATATTCGTGTATAAATGTTGTATACATTTCAAAAATTCCATTTTATCGATAAAACACATCTCTGGCATACCTATATATTATTATACTTGGCGTTGTTATAAAATATACACGCGGACTACTGGAATGTCATACACGATGAGGAAAACACACTTAAATGATACTTAAAAGCACACTCGTCGTTGATACATAATTTATAATTATATATAGTACAATACACTTTACACGATATAATATATTATTATTGTATTATATTACTCAATGAACTGACAATGACGATCATCGTTTTCATTACGATCATTATGTTTTTACGTGTCGTACCTTTATTACGTATTATAATTTATAATACATACTCGTATTTGTTGATGTTTTCACTTTTCGAATGAACAATCTAAAAAAGCTAATATTCGAACGTCAGCTCGTAGTTTAAAACAGTTGTATTTTATTTAAATTTTGGTTATAGGTTTTTGGGGAGTGTTTTAACCTCCTAAGACAATTCGCCTAATTGCTAGTTGCTACACTACTGTGCTTGGAACATATAAATTTATTAGAAAACGTGTACAAGGATATAAGAACGTTTCTAAAATAAACAAAAACTCGCACGATAAATATAATTACACAAAAGAGAGGGAAAAACAGTGATAATCGTTATTAATTAATTATTTATGATTATAGAATAATTTTTAATTTCATACTTAATCGGACATCTGACATTGTACTATTACATTATCAAGGCAAAACAAAAAATACTAAGTACAGATGACGTTTATATAATTTAGTTTTCGGCTACGGAATAATTAATTTGTTATGATGATGCAAAACGTCACTTTGACGCGTTTTGATGATAAAATGTCATAATAAGCTAATTAATCGGGTGCTACGTCATGTCGTAAAAGATCGTACGTAATTTCCAAATAGTTATTGATAATAATACCTATAAATAATAATATAAAAAGATTTTGATGCGTATGCATACATTTTTCTATCATTTTTCTCTATTAATAATATATTTTTTAACATATATATATATATACGTAAATTGTAAAATAATTGTTATACTTTTCAACTGAGAATCATAATTTTTTTTAAGTGCGTTTATGGCATCAAAATATTACTAAACTTCTGATAATTATAATATTATATTATACTATATAATAACGATACAATTGATTTTTTCCCGTAAATTAGAAAACGACAATAATAAATTGTAGAAGAAATCAACTTTTATGGACGCGGCACGTTGAAAATTCCAGTATCGTCTACGCCGGATTTTACGGCTGCTAATAGAATTGCTAATCGGGCTATTAACGTGACTCAACGGTCGGGTTTCCGGTCGAAATTTTCAAAAATTAATTCGTTTTTAACGACCGCGTGTACAATGAGTGTGTTGCCGCTAACTAGGGGGTTGTTAATTGAATTTCGCATGAAATATTTTTAAATTGTTTTTAAAATATATTCGCAACGTATCGTCATCGTCACGGTCGTGTATCGTCCAGATATAACAAATATAACATTTTTATGTTATTAAATACCAAGGTATAAGATTTGTAACCCCAAAAATCCATGAAATAAGCAAGCATGTATATGCGCCTAAAATCCAAAAATATGAATTTAAAATTAATTTTTGACCATTTTTGAATTTTTATATTTATATTTTAATAAAAATACAAAAATACAATACCTATATTAGAATATTAAACTTTTGAATATATTGATCTTTATCTTCTTGGATAATTAAAAATGTTAAATAAATCATTTTTTTGTTAGCTAAGTTATCTTTATATTTTATTTAAAACTAAGAAATTATATGACAAAAATAAAAAGGCTAAAATATGCATTTATATGCAAAATAAAAATTTTGCTACATCCAAACATAAAAGGTATTTATTTCTTACTCAGTTATTTTTGTGATTGTTTAAATTAAATATGCAAATGCTACAAGTCCTCTACGCTCTACCTTAATTAATAACTACAATAACTTATAAAACCATATTAATGATATTGTTATTTATAAGTTATGACGCTTTATAGTAGTTACTCGTTATAGTCGTTATAATATCATATTAATATATTAAAGAATTTATAATATAGTTTATAAATTATAATGATTCATATTGTTTACGTAAACAACGAATTACGTAGTTCAAATGTAAACATAACAATCACTATATTCACTAGTATTATAGTAGTATGATAAATAATAAAATAACACAATAGATCGCGTATAGTTGAGTAAATTTTAGTCACGAAAGTAAGTCGTATCACGGAGAGTTATCTCAAATCGGAACGAAAATAAAGCACAGCGCACTTAACATAATAATATGTTGTAGTTGTGTCGAGAGTTCGACGAATATATTATAATATAATAATATTTATAAATACAATAACATTTAAAAAAAAAAAAAAACATTAATCAGACAACCAAGGTGGCGGATTATGAGTGATAACCACAAGCAAACGATTTTTCAACCTCAATGTCGATATCAATCAAATACAGATGTTTTTTAAACAAAAAACTGAACCAAAAACATTATTACTATGCTTAGAATATAATTAATTAAAAAACGAAAGCGTCTAGAGCAATGGAATATCCTAATATTATATAATTTTCAAAATGTGCACTTGTACGAATCACTCATACTCTCATAGGATTGTAACATATACATATACATATACATATATATTATCTTTCTCAATATTATACTAATTTTAATAATTATTGTGCTAATTATATTGAAAAATGAATAATAACTAAAACTTAAAACGTGTATATTTGGATGTTTTTTCAAAGGTCAATATTCAAATGATTTTTGAAACTTGTTTTTTTTTTTTACTACACCCAACAATAAAATTGTTCCAATTATTATATAATATGTATAAAAAATAATATATGAATATTTTTTTTAATATTTATATTATATTTTGCTGATATATTACAGTGTTCTTAGTAACTAACTATACCGCGACCGAGTGACGAGACTGTTATAGTATACTCGAAACTCTGCGCACTCAGACGTAATCGGACTTGAAATAATAATAAGAATGCTACAAAGTCTTCCCGAAAACGGATTTTCCGTAATGGAAAATAATATCACTATTTAAAACTTACAGTAAACAAGTTATTATTCTAAAATCTAAACCAAAGGGTTCATACATACAAGTGTTTATAAGATATTATAATATTATTATACATTATAATTTATAAATAATTCATTGTCCTTGGCCAATAACTGTATAATATTAAATTGTACCACTATATTATAATACCTATTTACGTAACGGAATTTATTATTGCGTTTTATTCGACAGAATCATATGTTGTGTTTAATATTCGGCTAAGAACATTTTGGTTGGTATAGATAATGTTTAATAATACGCATTTTGATGAATCAAGGTTGGGTACGGTGTTGTTATTTTTAGATTTTAATTCATTTCGTATATTATAATAATGTGTTTATAAAATATACAAAATATACGTGTAGACACTGCAGAGTACCTAACCTACCTACTACTACCTCATGCTCATTGTTCATTGGCTATCTCACGCGTTTCGCGAGTGTTTTGACGGGAAATCAAACGAGACGCAACAAAACTGGCTCCCGCACCAATCATAATATTAAGCGTGTTTTGGCGAGTCAAGTTTTGGTAAACAGTTTGCTGTATCAGTAAACATCGCCATAAGATGTTTACCAAAAATTAACTAAAACAGTGCTATTATCGTATTATGTTATACGATATAGAAGTTTCTCGGTTTTCCGACGAATTTCAAACGGATCCGTAATATCCGGTTCTATATGGGAAATGTATATATTTTAACTGGTGGAAGAAAACAAATATTATCCTATATATAATAATAATATCTCGGTAATATCGTTTCGGTTGGTAAAAAAATAGAACCACACCCCCTGCATTATGTGAATGAATTGTCGTTCTAAATGTGTGTGTACACGGGGTCACCGGAGTAATAACCTCAAACGCATAGGATGAAATCGGGGCTTCTTGTCGTGCATCTACCCTACACGAGTATTGCTCGAGGGGAAGATGATAATGTAAACAATATATAAAATATTATTATAATATTCTACTTTCGTCGTCGGAACATATGCGCCGCCGCCGCCGCCGCTGAACCGTCGCCGGACACGCCAGTCAAAAAGACGGGGAACGCACATATGCGTGCGTGAACAATAACTTATCGGTACATCGCGCATTATGATGCGTGCGCGCTAAAAGAAACCGTCAAACCCCCAAAGAATTAACGATAATTTAGTGAAATATTATTACAGAAAAATAATAATCATAAATTAAATTCAAAAGTAACGTGCCAGTCGAACGAACAATCGTGTTACATTGTAGACGCAGCCGTTTGAAATGTTCAATGGTTTTAGAATATATAAGTCGTACCTGAAACCCGAGTATTTTTCTCATTATATTATAACATAATCGCAATAACCATACCATTCGCATGCAAAATTTTTAATTATACCAATTTTCAACGATAGAGTATTTGTTTTATTTTTGGGGTGGGACGTTACGGGATATACAATTATATTGATTAATTATACTCTCAACGTACGTAAGATCATCGTCATCTAGCCAAAAATGAAAATAAGAAATCAGTTTGAATTTCAAATTGGGCAAATATTTCTCGCACAAGTCTTAAACGATTTAAACGAATAATAAAACTTGTGACGTTTCCTCTGTACGCATAATCGGCTGCTGGACAATACTTGAATAATCATAATAGATCAATTAAACGGTTTGTAAGTGCAGCGTCGAACTACTATACGTACGTCTGTAGACTGTACGCATGATTATTATTATTATAATTTATGAGCGAAAATATTTTTAAATTTTAATCGTTCCACATTTGTGTTATTAATTTGACGATTAAATCGAATTCTCGGAAAACGATAATATAATGATTATAACGCATTAAATTTAACTTAGCAGTCGCGGCGGCAAAAATAAAATACATAATATCATTATTATAATATTATTATAATTATTACATATTAAGTCGTATGACGAGTATTGACGACAATGGTGTAATATTACTAATTGCGTAGGTACACAAAACAATAATACAATAACTTTCATTATAAATGTTGGCTCCTTCTTTTAATTTATAGTCGTATAATTATAATATGTCAAATTGTCAACACCTCGTGCGGTTTCTTTGTAAGTAATTTATATATTACAATATCTCGTAAATGTCTCTTGGTATTTTATTACACAACGAGTGCCGTCGACTCGTATACAAAACCACCGAAATAAAATAAGTGTCGCTTATTACGTCCTTATTATTTATTAGACGCACGCTGCAGTAAGTTTTGCAGGTTTCAAGCCGAACATTTGAACACATTTATGGGGCAAAAAAGTAGCTACGTGTTTCCGTCGCCGGACGAGACGATATATAAATAATTGTAGAGACGATATTATATATAACAGTCTGACAGGAGGTCGAAATGCCGAAAATACCACGAATTCACGTCGTCCGAATCGAAATCCCCCGTATAAATAACGACGAACGGATAAAAATGTAAAAACGTATATTACGATAGTACGAGTATTTTGTACGATATCATTGACTTTACCTCGATTTCGTCTTCGGTAAACGGATTTACGTCGCCGGCGAACCGTGATTCCCCCGGCGTATAACAATAACATTAATATATTATAGAAAATATAGCGTTAGAAAAAAAGGTAAACCAAAACTCGATCGGAAAACAACCGCCGTAGGACGTACATAATATACCAGCGCGAACAGAGACACGACCAGCTACCTGGTTCACGGTTACGCCGCGACGTCTCGGAAATAGTCGGAATACCTATAATATTATATGGGCCGCTCACGTTACATTATATACCTAGGTACTTACAGTACACTGTTATTATATTGTTCCTAATGTTATCGATGTGTGTAATATAAATATATATATATATATTGTGAGGACGCGGTTTTACCGGGCGCGTAATATTGATTTTTCACTATTCGCCGCCGCCGGGGTGTGTCTGCGGCGTCGACGGGATTACAAAATTGACCCGGGTACGACCGCGCCCTTTTCACCCTTCCCGAGCGTTTTTGGCGGCAAACGCGCTACCGCCGTCGCCAAAGACGCGGCGGCAGCGGATGGCGGGCTGCGCCGATGAGAGGGAACGACCGAGCGGAACGAACGTCGCCGCCAGACAGAGTTCAGTGAACCTTTCCCTCGGTTGTATACGAACGCACGTGCAACGCGGTACCGACGCCGAGGGGGGAAGGGGCGCCGTCGTCTGGGACGGTAAATACTATACTCGCCGCGTGTACGCTGCTGCGCGTATTATTATTATTATAGTCATTCAAAATTTCAAAATTATTATTATTATTGTAATAAAACGGTCGGCGGGACTGCGCGTAGTGCGCGTGCGCCCAGTATACGCGTTATAAAAATATAGGGGTTAACTCGTCAAGTCCACCGTTCACGCATTGTCGTAACTCGCAACAACCCCTAAACCATTTTTGTTTTTACCCTGAAATTGAAAATTTCATCCAACATGTCATATTTTAATACATATATATATATATATATATATATATATATATATTATACGCAACATTTACATTGACAATACGCCAATTATTGTCGATTTAAGCGAATTCTAAAATTTAACACGAAAAAATATTGGTTTGCTGATCTTTCGTAAAGAAATTCAAGGGCTTTCTGCAACATCCAGACAAGTCTAATTTTTTTGAAAATCTGTTTTTGGCTAATCTTTTGAATACAAAATTTTTCCCCTTTCAATCGTGTACAAGAACGAGATTAGTCCGATTGTTATTTACGGAGATTTAGGCTAAATGGACTTGTCTGAATTAACATTTTACGAGTAAACCCCAGATATGTTCAGATTATGTAATGATCCATTATATTTATACAAACGTGAATATTTAAACTAAATTATTCTTAGGGATGGAGATACAATAATCCTAAATTTTGTTTGACTGTTTAACACTTATATTTTAACTCTAAATCGAAAATCATAATTACCCTGGTCAACATTAATCTTTAATTAACAGCAAAATATCAGATAAAACTAGGTATTAGTAATTTTAAATACAAATTTAGTTGTTACACTTTTATAAAAATATTATATTAAAGAAATAAATTGTAGCTATTTATTTATACAATATTGTTAGAGAAAATTAATTATTTTTTTATAATTGTTAAATTATTAATTCAACAATTTTCTTCTCTTGAATAATTGTAAAAAGTGGACTTGTCTGGTTGTTCAGTGAGCCCTTCAATTTAACTCTGCTCATTCGGTTTACATATAAACCAGAGACAAAAATAACCTTATCTTTTCGTATTAAGTAACTGGTACATACTTTATATGAAACCGCAAATTACGTCATTGCCGTCATTTATGTAACGATATGTTATCGGTAACTGCCAAAGTGCCAATGTTTCTCGAGCCAAATTTAAAAGATTATTTAACTTTTAATTCTGATAATATTGGTTATTCGTTTTAAATATATTTTACAATAATAATTGAACAATTAGGTTTAAAAAAACAAATATTATAATAATATAACCACAAATTATATAACCACTAAACACTTGACATTTTGTATAGGTACGTATTACACAATGAGACATGAGTGCAGACATGAGTACGTCACACAATTTTGGTCCCTGACATAAACATATTATTGACTATTGAGAATAATATTGAGTCGTAAGAATTTGAAATTATTTATTCAATAGACCAATGACCATGTTAGGTATACAAACTTAAACTTACTTTGCTTATACTTATATGCGTAATATACTACAAATTGTCCTTAGCTACGACCCACGCATTTATATTTCAGGAAATCATTAGGAAGTCGGAATCGTATAAAATAACATATGGTGTATTATAACATATCGAACGATCGAATACGCCTACGCAAAATCGTAGACGATGTTTATATACAGAATTATAATAAGAGATAATCAATCGTATACAGAATATAGTGTGATATCAAAGATTTAATTGATTAAAATTTAATCTGTGAGGACCTAACGTTTTTGTATCATAAAATTCTGATCTTTCTGTTGTATAATAATATAACATATACATGACGATATTGAGAAATTAAATTATCCTACGCTATTGTTTATAATATAATAAAAGGTACCGGCTATTACATGTTATATACTTATAACAAGAATTCAAATTACTTTTATTTTTTTATAAGTATAACGATATTGTATAATATAAATTATAATTTGATTTGTTTTAAATTTATGTTCGTAGACGATATTAAAGTATTTTGTAAAGACGTAAAGGCATACTTCTTAAATATATGCTGATTTCCCACAATCTGATTTAAATATATTATATATACTTCACAAAAGATAAACTATTAAAATGACTCTTAATAATAATCATATATTATAATATTTGATTTTTTTCCAAGTACGATTGTTTTTAAACTTCAATTATACAATAACAATGGTAAAATTATTATATTCGTCCATCAGGATTTAAATTTATTTGATCCTAAACTTAAATTTAATTGTCACATTAAACATATTATTCCTAACTTTGCTGCGGTTTTACAGATAAATATGCTTTAAAATTTACTTTTTGCATTCTGATTCGTTATATTTGTGAATATGGTTCAATAATATGGTTTCCATATTAATCAGGTCATAGATAAAATTTGGAAAAGACTCAACAAATATGTTTACACTTTATTTCACTTAAACCCTTTGGTCATTCTTCGTAGGCTCCACATTTAACTATATTCTTAAAATTGAATCATTAAAACACCATAATTTATGAATTACGTTTAGACTAGTACTTTTGACAGAAAACTTGAATGTTTTGATTTCTTAAGTCATATGGATCCATCTTCAATCTTGTTCCACTAACTTAATTTATGTCTTCAAGTACGTAACTATGCGTATAACGGAATAACGCACAGAAATTAAAACTATAAACGAAATAATTTGATTTTCCTCACTAAATTTCTACTATTGTTTGTCTGATTTACTAGCATTTTGTATTACTTCATACTTCATAATAATATGTTTTTGTGTCATATAGTTATATTGTTTTATCTTATATTATATTTTTTAATATAAATATCACTGGTTTCGAATGATTTATGATAATACATTTCGAACTTAACCATATTAATAGTACAACTACAAACATTTTTATTTGTATTTGTAATTTGCAAAAGTATAATGTATAAATAACATGATAAGAAAATTTTATTTCGGTTCGGTTAGATTCGATGTATTTATGGCCAAATGTACTTAGATATAATATTATATAATATAAATAAAGCTGTATGTATTATAATATATACAATATGTCACATCTGCACGTGTTTTACGTAAAGTCGTTGATAAAAAAAAAAAATGCTCGAAGATATATTATTATTATACGAGTTAATCGAGTATCGACGACGACCTCGTGTCACCGTTGCAGTTGTGTCGATTATTGTACGTATGATACGCATGTACTCACTTTATGTGCAAATTTTCTCGGCATTCTTATACACATACAGGGTGATCGGAAAATCATGTTGCAAAAACCGCGAATATAATACAAAAACTGTACAATAATCCGCTGTTATATTGTAACAAGAATTTCTGCAGATCGTTCTGTATATGGCGCACACGCGTACACATTATATTTAGGTACAAATCGCAATATTACGTATTTTATTCTTTTCGTTTATATAGGTAGATACTTATATTATTATAGCAGTTTTATTCTTTATTTTGATGCGAATTTATTGCCGTAAAGTACGCGTGGTACCTAATATTATATATATATATATATATATATATTATTATATTATTGTATTAGCTATATGACATTATATTTAATAATACACTCGCGTGTGCAGTCCATTGCGCGCGGTCATCGATTTCCATACGATCGTATAATATTTTATTATAATAATATACGATTATTATCACGTGCCACGTGCGTATATTATATATTTGCTAGAATCATTATTATCATTATCAACGTATAACACGCGTATGTGTACACGTTTAATGGTCGCATGGACCTCCATGTGCGAGATTGTACGGCCTACACCAATGCGTAGAGATAGAGATACAGAGAGAGCTAGCCTATATAAGTAGGTAAAAGCGTTTTTACGCGCTGCACGTGTAAACGTGTTTAATAAAAACTAGTCGTAAAAAATTGCGTTATTTTCTTTATTATATATATTTTTTTATAGGCGAATAAACTGCAACCTTATACATAATAATAAAACCCGGCGAACCGGAGGAGACCATTGCAGAGTCGCGGTTTATCATCACTGTTAGCGTATAATATAAAACACGCGCGTGTAATTTGTACAGGTGACCAAAAATTTGTTAATTTTACACTGGACAAACCGCGACCGAACTCTAAAATCACGCGTGTATATTATATTATAATATAATTCCAATATATTACCGTAGTTACTCAAAGGTCCAAAAGTGTTACTAAATTTCCACATACAATATTGTCGTTATGCCACCAATTACCATATTTAACTGCGGTTTGGTCTTTGGAACTTTTCGAAACAAAGTTATCTATTTTTTATTTTATATATGGATGAAGACCATCAAATTGTTTTTTATATGGTTTTTCCATTATTTGTCTTGATAAATATATTTATAATATAATCATGGACAGATTTAGGGTAGTTTATGGGATGGTACATCCCCCCCAATTTATATATTAATATTAAATAGTTGACAAAGAAGTCGGAAATTTTGTCTATAATAAATATCAATATACACCAAAAATTGACAAATAAATGTCAATGACCTTGAAGATTTGTATTATTCAAAAAAAATTCATAATATTGTTTATATTTGTATTATGAATCATTTATTTTGAAATTATTTTTCATTGATAAAATAATGGTAATATTGATGACTATAAGTTATAATTGTTGTCAGTTGATTATCGCCATCTGTATAGAATGGGTTTCTTGTAAAATCATAAAAGTGTATAACTATAAATAGTTTCTATCACTAATACTATTATTCCATATAGGTATACTACTATCTACTATCTAGTACTCTACAGGTTTACAGTAATGAAAAACTTAGAATTATCTAGCGTTTGAATTTCAAAAAAGTCCAAAATATCCAGAGGAGGAACAAAAATTTCGAATTATCGAAAGTTATAATAAAATTAATAAATATGTGGTCTCGAATGATATAAATAAATTATACAAAATGTGATATTATGTTAAACATTATATGAGTTATGACACAACATTGCATAGGTACAAATGTTAATTTTGAGAGTTGAGTAGAAAGTAGGAAGAACTTGGAATTCGTGTTTTTTCAGATTGAATTTTACTTTGAATAATAGAGTGTAACTACATTCTACATACATTGTTTTTTTTTCGAATTATCTCGAGATTTTTATGGGATCAATACTACGTATACATAGTATATTACTGAATTCACACCAAACAAAAAAATGAATCAAACGTCAAATTTTTTTTATCTCTTTCTTTTCTTTTTTATAATGTATGCCCTTAAATATTTTTTAAATTCCGCCCCTGAATATAATAAAATAACGATGGATGATAGTTAATAATAAATTACAATGCACAGTCACATCACGAGTAATATGGTACTTACGTGACGCGATCTAAGCATACGTGCTCAGAGTACAGCATGTATCCTATTATCTTCGTTCAAGCGTCATCTGAAAAAAATAATTGTCAGTAATTAATAATTTATAATTATAATAATTGTTCGATAAATTTTTTGAACAAAATCGTAATACACGTTAATATTTTTACAAGGCTATATCATAATGTTATGATACTATGATAGATAATTATTGTAACTTATATATAGAAATATGTACCACAGTGCACGTGTCACTGCTAAAAACCAACACATTATATATATATACATAATATTATTCGCGTAATCGTGTCTCGAGATAATATGGATAAAAATTAAATTTATTTTACAATAAATAACTGTTATTTTCCAATCAAGTTTGTGAGGTAAAAATGATTATTATATTCCTGTTATGACCTCAAGACTATATTAGTAAGTAGTTACATGACTCGTATCTCTATACATAATGTATATAAATTTATAATTCTTATTTCTTAACAGAATATGTGACAGTGTGTAAATTACTATCTATAAAGTGCTCCAAAAATAAAAAATGTGTTACTATTAGTTTGGCTTAGTTTCAAGTTGCTATTTATGGTATGGTTATACAGATTTTTAACACCTATATTATAATATTATAAGTAGGTACTACTATATTATAGTATTATACATTTGTATACGCACACTGGAAAGTGAAACTATATTTTTATTTATTTTTTCACATATTGGTACATTAGTTTTAATTACTTACTTGGAATTTCGAAATTAATATATTCTACGTAGGAAATCCATTTAACGAAACTTTTCAGACGTCTATACGAAAATCTGCCTATATGGTATGACCCGAGTTATCGTACTAAAATATAGACTATTATTTATTATAATTAAAATTCAAAATATTATATAATAATAATTATTAATTAATGTTATACAGAATTTTTCCAGTCGGTCATGACTCAGTACTCAGCAAATGTCGATTATATATAATTATACCATAATATAATATACTATTATTGTATAAAATAATTATTAATTATTATATTATCATTATAAAACACTGTGCTTGTGTGTGTTGTCGTGAATGCAATGTAAAGTTTCGTGTGAAGAACATTGTTTTCTTAAAATGATACAAAAGTAAGTATTATTTTATACTAAATATAATAATATTGTGTATCTATACCACGACGACGAATGGTTTGCTAGTATCGACTTGTAACGCATATTTATATTTTTATTGTTTTAAGAATACACGGGACACGGTTTGAAAATATAATGGTAATAATTATTATTATTATTGTATTATTAATATTATTATTATATAACTGTGAATGTCAAAGCACGCGCGCGTTATATAACTCATATTTTTAAACAAATACAAATGTCTGGTTTTTAACCCTTTACTGCTTATTAATAGTGATAATACTGTAGATAAGTGATAATAACCACGGATGGGTGTGTAATAAAATTAAAGAAAATATTGGTACATAAAACTTAAGTGGAAAGCTGACGATTGTGCGTTATAATTATAAACGTGAAATTACTATCAGTATATCGTACGAAAGTCTTACGGCGCAATTATGCAAGAACAAGAAGAGTACCTTATACATTATAATTTATAATGTAGGTATATATTATTATAATTACGGGGAAAAAACATTAAATTTAATATTTGTTTTGCTAAATGGTTTCGCAGTGTTTTATCAATGAGCGGCATACGAAACGAACAGTTCCCGGTAAAACTGAGTTAGCAAAAAATCATCAATTTTATTATTATTATTATTATTTTTTTCCTACTGTACATTATATACCTACATATTATTACAATAGTTGGTCTCATCGAATAACGTAAAGGATAATTGGACACGGCAATATTATGAGTCATCAAAATTAATTTTTTTTTAAACGTACGGAATAATAGTTGCGAATATTGGTGCCTAGTACAGTATTTACCACTCGTCCACACCATATATAGCCAATATCCGTATAAGGATACTTTTCCACTAAATGCATATATTATTATGATAAAATAGTGTACAAAACTACAAACGCCAAATATTTTTTAATCAAAACGTACCTATTTAATATTCATGATCTCATCTTATTCAATCAATTATTAGATACAGTCTGGCACTCGGTAAAATATTATTAGGATTTCGATATTAAAATGATGTCACTTGGTAGAAAACAATATATTTGTCTATGAAAAATTATTGTGAAAATAATTTACAAGTGATTTACTCCAGTATAATACTAAATACTATGTATAACTGTTTATACATTGTTTATGTGCGTTGTAATTATTTTCCAAAGCGCGATTTAATTAGGAGAATAATAAAAAAATATTTTTGCGTTACACAAAATAACCAATTTTATATTTTCTTTACAACTATAAATAAATACATATATAAATAACTCGTTATTTACTTATATTTTGAAATAAAACTGAGGCATTTATAATAGGCCAATAAGGTTTGTGGAAACTGAGAGAACATAGCCTGCTAACACAAGGCCACAGTACTCTCGAGGTGTTTCATTTATACACATTTCTTTTTTTCCATTTCGGTTACTTTTATAATAATAAAAGTTTATACAATATATCGATACCAAAATTTATTACATAATATTATGATATACGTTATGCGATTTAATTAGAATCCTAGGTAACGAGAGTTGGTATGTTACAAATATTGATAGTAGTATACAACACTTAACTATTTGGTACTTCTTATATAACAATAACTCCATATTATATTATATTACATAACTAATAGTGAACATCGTATAACACAATGTTATTAAAAAAATCGATTCAAATCGCGTAAAGTCGAATGGAAATATTGAATAATAGTATTATATATTATTACTATTATTATGACGAGTGTGTAGGTAGCAAACCAATAAAAAACGAGGTAAAATTGTTTTAATGATTATTGTAACAGTCGAATTCGGAATTAGAAACTTGTCGGGGATTTTATTTATAAGGAGTAAAACGCGCTCATTAAACACGCCATTCCCTGGTATTATGAACATTATTATTATTTAAACGATAATATTTTAATAGGACGTGATCCTTTTTTGGTAAAATAAATACATGTTAAATTATATTTCTGAACACGTTCAGATGACCGATGAATAATATTCGCGCCATAAATGTGGGGTTACGGCAAAGTCCTGAGACGAGCAACAGTATTATAATATTTTAGGCAGTAATTTTAATTTTACTAATATTATTGACGTTATGTACCATATACCGAGTAATAAAACAATAATAGTAATAGTAATAACAACAAAACAAGGAAGTAAACAGGTGGAAAGGTGTTCGGTTCAACGGCACATCAACAAGGCTGTATAAGGTACACATATAAATAATAATTCTAATAATATACAGAATACACAATTCCGAAGAAACGGATCTCAAGTCTTTGTACTTGCCTACTCGGTAATACACACACAACTCCACAGAGTAGTGTAATAATAATTATTGTAATATTTATTTTCCATACATCTATAGTCGATACGAAGGTTAATCAAAACAACCGATTTTTCGAACAAACATGTTATTCTAAACTCGAAAAACAGTATATTATATTATTATTATTATTACGACCGGAAACGGTATAACGATTCAATGTTCTATAACGATACGACTGCTAATATTTTGTCAATAGATAGTATTGTGTTATTTTGTTAAGTCAATAAAGAAATCGTCTGTACTCTGTTGTTGTTACACATTATGTTGTATTTTGTACCATGTATATTGTATATATTATCATTTATCATTTTATCATCATTGTTTAAATTTAAAGTGTTTTAACACTTTTACTTATATAACTAAACGTTATTCCAAACATATTATACTTATGTACGATACCGCATACGTGATCGTGATGGTTGTTATTATCTCGGAGATTATAATATATAATAAAGTTTATTATTGTATCAATTGTTATAACAGCCTATTGTGAGATATTTTTTACATTTTACAAATTAGCATTTTTGAAAAATACAGAATCAATATCAATTAAACATTATAAAACTCAGTGAACCGACAGAATATGGCATATTATTATTATATTATTTTCTGGTGAATATTCTTTGGGAACAAAGGTCGTCGTCGGCCAAACTGCGATTGAGATAAATAACGTGACTAAATACGTTTTTCGATATCAAACCTAGTACAATGAGTAATAACCACTTATTAATAAAACATTCAACCAAATCCATTGATAAAATGTACAATATTCGATACATATATATCATGTCCTTTGAACGTATTGTATACATCAAAACGATTATATCCATTAATCAGCAGGCTTTTCCAAATGTTTTTTCAATATTTAACACAATTATTTTTACAGCTGATTCATTAACGGTTGTTTACGATATAAAACTGATTAAATAATAATATAATGATCCTTCTATAGTACAACATAATATTAATAATATAATGTCGATAATAAATCACGGAAATTAAATGCTTTTTACGACCGCGGTTATAATAAATATAATAAATAGCGTTCATATGGGTACGATATCATAATAATAATATATTTATGCCATTGGGATTTTTCAAACACGCTTCGTTGTGTGTTTACCGTTTCGTAATTTAATATTATATTATTACTATTTATAAATACACACAGCAATGTAACTACATAACAATAATATTTAATATTCCATTATAACGTGTCTAGAACAGAGAAGTTGTGAATTTTACTTTTTTGTGTGTATTTCACATTAAACGGCAGCAGCGCTATAACAATACCTAACGCACATACATATCATAAAATGTTATTTGGTACTTGGCTAAGTTTTACTTCCAACGTTCTTATTTTACTCCCTATTATCGTTTTTTTATGTTGCCCATTCCCTGTACTATTTCCCGAAATCTAGAAAACAAATAGTCATGATCTCATAATCTGTTTCCTACTCACTCATTCGAATCATAACCTTAATATTCTATCTCCACTTTCCGTAGGGTTCAATTGTTAAATTGTCACTACTTCTTTTTGACCTTGGTTTCAAAAAACCATAGCCCTTTTCTCTCTTGCCCTCCTACACAGTTTATACACACCCCTCGCCATACTAATGGCTTATTTTTGCTTAAAGAGTAGTACCACAGTGCGGGAAAATCATGCGTAAGTTTTGTTTGGAGGATACTCGATTAAACTCGAGCACGATTTTTAAAAGAAAGAAAAAAGGAGAACAACAAAACGCACAAAAAAGGTTTGATCGAGGCGGACGCGAACGAGAAACAGATGTTTTCGTGTAACGTTTAAGGACTACTCCGGTATCGTATTTATCCATCGTCGCTGATAGTTAAGGTGACAATGGATATTGAAGAGCGATCGTATTATATTATAGGGTATCTTTGGTCGGAGCGTGAGACCAAGCACGCGGCCCACGACCTTCGTCGGGTAAAGATAAAACAGAAACACATAATATATTAATTTGTAAATACGTATATGTGTGATACAGTCGAGATCGATAAAAATTGATTGATTTATGTTATATTCCAACGACAAAGAGTATATATTATTATTAAACATCTAAAGTTGATGTATATTATACTTGTATAAGCGATATACGATTAGGATGGAAATACAAGTGGTGCAGACGTGCAGTGCAGTGTTACACAAAACGTGATTTTACATGTCATATTATTAAATTTAACTAAACCAAGTTACACTATATTTTTTTTTTAATACTCGTGTGCACATTATGTACTTTAAACTTTAAAAAAAGTTTATTATAATACACACTTGACTTGTTTTTTATTAGCATTTTCTGATTATATTACGATATTATTACCTATATCTATATCTATAACAGGTGTATATACAAGGCGATCAAAGTAATATAGTATTTACTCGTTTTGATAATATTATGTAAATCAAAAGAAAAATTGGAAAACATAAACCAATATATTATAATCTATAGGTATATATGTATATAAATAGTTTTAAACATCATTTCAGAGGGTATTTCATATAAAATTTTGATCTAACCCAGTACACCTCGTTCTCGATTCTGAGGCGATTATTGATATTTTGTTTATGTTTATTTTGATTTTAAATATTGTTAGGAATAATACAATAAGACGGAATATCACATTATTGGAAATTTCATTCATAATACTACAATTATATTTTTAGAGCCAGTTATATAGTTGTTGATTAAATTGTGATTAACAAGTGGTTGGGTCCTTACAGTGTCGGTTAAGCTTTTAATCAATGATTAAAGGTCCGTTAAGTTAACCAACTATAATAATTGTCAATTAAACTGTGATTAACTAATTTTTTTTATAATATTATTGTTTTTATCGTTGTTAAATGTTATTATTGTTATTTTAATTAGATTGTTTACTATTGAATATTGTGTAACCCCACAAAATTATATTCGAAAATTTTGTTATACAAGAATGACTGATTTGAATGAATAATTTAATAATTAATGTTATAATATTTTAGACTTTCTAGTACCAAATTTATGATTATAAACTCGCTTTGCATTTACAATATTTGTTTTAAAACATTTAATTGTTAATATTTTATGTAAAAACACTGAAACTTATTACAAAATTACAGTTTTTATTATTTTCCTTGAAATTTGTATTCGAAGTGTGGGAGACCGATTCTTTAAACATAAATATAATTTTTAACGTATTTCAATGTATTGTTAATTTTGAAAAGAAATTTTTTTAGGTGATATTGGAAAACTTATACAATTATGTAAATATTATATATTTAAAGTACACCAAGAAGTAAAAATGGCATAGACGCCACTAGAATAATTTACATGATTGGTGCATCGAAAGAGACTTGAAAAGAATACCCAATTTACAGACGATGTAATCAAATAAATTTGCACAAAAATATATAGGTGTCTTCAATTATTTTTAAAAAAATAATTGTTTTATATATTATAAATAATTAAAATAATTTCTTTATACCTTGTTTTTTTAAAATCAAGGGGTGTGCAAGTTGCATCCCCTTGATCCCTCTAACGGTGCCCATAAAAATGGGGCGTTGCTTTTTTAAAAATAGGAAAAAACTTAACAATATTTTGGAGTATTTAGATGTACGTATGTCATAGTCATAGTGTAATACAAATGTTTATAAAATAATTCAAATTTTAATAACATTACCGGTAACAACATGTACAATAGAAAAGTAATTTTCTAGTATTTCGTTAACTATAATTTTCCTATTATTTCAAAAAAATAGACAGAAATTATGAGATTGATAATTTGCTTGAATCTGGTTGATATGATATAATTAAAATATATCACATCATTATGTTATAAAAGTATTTAATAAGTATAATATATAATATATTTCTGTAGTGTTGTAATAGTGTAATATATTATACTCTAATAAAGTAATAACTGTATATTATATTATACAAGTGATTAATGATCTAATTTAGTTTTTCTCTTCTTCATAACTTTATAATTGTGGCTATAATAGGTATAATATTGTATACTTGTATGTATACATTTGCTTAGCTTTATATAATTTAAAGATAAAAAATATGCATTAAAATATTATTTTAATAATTTGTGTTGTCTGTATTGTCTGTATTTATAAATTTAATTAATATATAGGTACAAGTTTCGAAACCTCCTCCATAAAAAATTCTACGTCCGTGATTCAACAACCAGTGATATTAATAGATCAGTTTCAGTAGCTATAAAATTAGCTGTACGTTTAGTTGAATTCATTAGAGTCCATAACTAATATTATATTATAAATGTAATAAATAATAAAATGTAATGAATAATATAGTAAATCGGTAAATAATTAAATATCTAACAGAAATATGAAATGATAGCTGATAAAACTGATGATAAAACAATTTTCATACAAATTATTACTAACTCTAATAAAAAATATTGCAAAGTAAATTAAATTACTTTGATTAAATAATGAGATCTAACCGCTGACTGTTCAACACAAATGATAATAATCGACGATTGATATATAATCATTGATTTACTAATCAGCGTTTAACCAAGAGACTATACAATTGGCCTAACTTAATTTTAGTTAGTTTAGTTAAAATAACCGCGTAAAATACGTTTTTTATCATGATATCCGTTCTGCTCTTGTTAAATATTGTGACTTGTATCAGATATTGCACACCGCAGACATAAACTAACAAATGCAGTGACTTCAAAAATATACAAATATATTCGTATAAATATTAAATAACCGTAAAACAGCGTAAAATGATCACAATGATAATGTATTAATATTTACAGTTTTATATGCATATGAATATTGGCATGGAACAATAATGATTATAATATAATGTAGTTTTAGAGTCACACTTCAACGGATTCTTGTGGATATTGGCCAATCGGCCGTGTCTCGTTTGTTGGTGTTATACACGGAAAGTTGAATCACGAATATAAATAAAATGAGTGCATAAAGAACGGAACACTAGAAATTTCCGTAATTAATACACGCAATAATAATAATAAAATACCGACAATAATACACACATTACGGTAATAATAATTAATGCGGAAACAATTTAATCCGTTGTTGTAAACAACAACAGTGATATGTATAAATAGAATATATGCGAATATACTGGGGGGGGGGGGGCGATATAAATATATGAGTAAAGCGTGTTTATAATTATTGACACGTCTTGTTACACGAATGTACGCGTCTTTCTTTCAAAGTACAGTTTTATTTTACTATGATGCAGTTGACCCTTGTCCATTTCATAGAAATGCGATTGGAATATTTTTCAATAATGTCAAGGAGTGTAGATTAAAACAATAATGTCCAAAAGCCTCAAAAGTCGTAATAATAATAATAAATAAATGGATGACAGCAACAGGTTCATATATAATATTTATGTTTGGCTTGGTGATTTTTATTTGTGAGGAATAGAGAGATAATCGTTATTATTATTTCTTTAAGAATTTTTACTCGTGTTTTGAAATTATGTACAATAATTATTGAATATTAGATACAATTGTTTATCAACAATTATGTGAAAAAATGAATAAAAATGATAAGCTATCATCTTTCCTCTAACGAATTGTCCTATTAATTTCATATTATATTAATATTTGCAGGTTAACTTATGATAAAAAAAAAAAATTGTACTATTGTGAAGAGTCTTTTACTGAAGAGTACAAGTAGGAAAATAAATTGATAATTAAATATTAGGCTTATTGATTATATGTTAGCGTATAATTTGTTGTTTCTGCTTGTCTAACGTGCAGTATAATAAAATAATTATAAACAGAACGAAAATTATTTCAGGTAAATTTAAATCTTAAACGCATATTACAAAATTTAAATATAAAACCATTTTTAAGAATTTAAAATATCCATTTTGTAAACAATATTAAAGGTAAATTGACTTTTTGATTTTTTTCTTCTTTTTAAATTTGATAATAAGCTCAAAATTTACCTTGAACGCAACAATTTTTGTTCTCTGAATGGTTTTTTGTATACTGCACGATAGATTGAAATATTTACGATTTTACACGATGAAAAATTGGTGTTTTGCTGTTTGTTAAACCCACCGTCAACTTCATAGGCGATGCTTTGAACTGGCCGAGTTCTTTTTATATAATAAGGGGGACAACTCTATATTTATATTTGGGCGACATTATATTATTTTAGTTTATATACATGTATAGCGTTTTAGGTCGACTCAATGAACTACTATTACTACAACTACTACTATAAATAATAAAAATAACAATAACAAAAATATATATGTATCATAATATATTATTAGTTATGATCGGCGGCAGCGGAGGCCACGAAGAGACGGATCGTATTTCGCAGCGCGCGTGGGCGAGTGAATGCGTCGACGGTCTTGTTCTCACGCCGCCGCCTCGCCGTCCAGACAAATCCTTTCCAAGATTTTCGTATCGTCTACACTCTACGCCGTAATATCGTATATATACAGGCTGATCTGAATATCACATTACAAAAATAACGGAGATAACATTAAAAACGTGTGTGTTACTTACCATTTTTGTTTATGTTCATTAATATTCTCATTTTGATAGCTCTGTATAGCCCGTCTGTCTGCAGGCGCATGCAGTGTACGGTTCAATACACGTCTTCGTCCAACTAAAATACAATATAAAAATATATAATATTTCGTAAATAAATAATAATATTAATATATCTTGGTTAGGTTAGGTTTAAATACTGAAAATAATAAAGAAATTTAATATATTGTGTACAAATAATAAAAAAAAACTAATAAATATTCGACGCGCTCATTACGACCGATCAAAATCAAGGATATACAATAAAATCTACTATATTGATGCGAGTGAACAGGGTAGTTATCATTTTTGCAAATCGTACGATTTGAATTTTATTGAATTGTGAAAATCGCAAGTAGATTATTACAAATGCAACACAAATAACTTAAATTGTTAGTAATTTGTATAAGTATTATTAAACTAGTGAACTACAAATATTATATATTACACGTTATATTATAATAAACGGCATGTTTTTATGTTGTTTATTTTCTTTATGACCCAAATACCATCGAACAATGCTGTGAGTCAGACGTCAGTATATTATTTAGATGTCGTTTTTGTCGAGTCAAATTAGTTTGCAAGTCATAATATACGTCGTTCAGAGCTAAGTAACAGCCAACAGGAAGTTTTCGTGTATATAGTCAATAGTAGTATATACGAGTTCACATGCACGTTTGTGTATGTGTTTTATAATAACGAAACGAGATTTCGTTTACCCGAAACTACATCGATTGAATTATTGTTGTTATAGGGACTGCGACGCACGACGCTACAACAGCACTCTTCAAACGATCGGTTTTTATGTCCGACGAACGATAACAACCATTCACAATCCGCAAAACACGTGACGGCGCGGCGTGGATCATCACGTGTTTTTCGTATAATATATAGGGAGTTCGACGTTTATGTTTCAGCGATTTTCTCGTTTTTACATGTGCAAAATGTAATGAAAAACTTGTAATAATATATAATTTTGTAATTGTGTGAGAATTATCTTTAAGGAGGGTTAGGATTATAATACATGTATTAATATTGAAAAATCGAACCAGAACATCCACATTATACTTTTCTAGTGTAACGTTAAATTCTGATCGCTTTGAATGGTTAGGGGTTAATTTAATAGGTAGCGATAATAATTAATATATAATATTATATTAATATAGGCACACACGAGGACAAAATTACCAAAGGACACTTCCGATTTCGGACGGTTCGGTTTATATACTCATTATAATAACGTGAATAGGGAGAGACTGCAAGAAAAATGTCGCCTTTGTATCGTATCGGGCTGTTTTAATTATTATGTCGATATTTCTATATAATATATTATATTAGCAACGTAATAACTTCAGGAAGTCGCAAACGCATTGCACAAGTATATAATAGGTATACTGTACATGTTATTATGTCGCTGTATATCCGGCTGTGCAGTACACGTCTTTTACCGAGTAGTTATAACTCGTTAAAATGAAAACGTGATATTATTATAATAGTAATATACGTTTTTTTCTTCGCAACAACGCACATGTTTTTCTCGATTTTCTCGGTTACGTATTATATAATAATAATGAAAAAATAATAATAAGATTGCGATTTGAGGCGCATATCGCCGTGAAAACGACTTTCAATAATACCTACCCGGCTGATCCTCATCGGCATATTCAACAAAATGAACATTTTTAGGAAACAAAACAATATCATTTAATGACGGCGGAGGCTAAAAACCAGTACTGGGAAAAAACGGCACCATGTAGATATTATTATAGTGAAAACTGTAAACTCGATACGGTAATTTACGTTTTTATTTTTTTTAATGCGTAGGAAGCAAATAATTATATTCTAGGAAAATGCATGTATATTATAGTTTATACATTTGATCTTGGCCGGGACGGCATTTTTTCATTATTTTGTAATAATAAAAGGTTAAGAATAGAAAAGAGAAATAAGGGTATAATAATACACTGTCAAATTTGACGCGTAATAGTGGTGTATTATATACGATGAACTCTGCACGTGCTACATACACAGCTGCGAGGGTGAACGCTACACAATGGAGGAAAATTGATATTAATTGGCTTATATATTAAATAAAAAACAGATAGCATATAAAACATTTTATATATTTTAACGAACTGCGTAATATACTCATTGGATGCTGCGACAGTTGAACACAGAACCAACGAGTGCGTTTTTCTGTCTTTCTGGTCTTCGCGAAATCAAAACAGCAATTGTAATAAAATAGAAAATCCGAACCCGCTGCGGGCGTGTTAACTGGCGTGTTTAAATAATAATAATAATAATACTCTACGCGTAAAACTCGTTTGAGAGTAGCAATTTAATATTAGCCATATTATAATAATACTATTTATCAACTAGCACAAAACTATTATTATTTTCTTCTGGAAACAAAGTCTCGCGTGATTGATGGAATTCGAATGTTTGGAAACCTACGGTTGATAAATATGTACGTACTATTGAAAGTAAAATAAATACAAAAAGCAAAAATTCAAAATATCTGGGAAGATACGAACACTTCTCTAAACATCGTCCAATATAATTGTATGTTCTTTACAGCAAAACAAAAAGTAGTGGGTTTCATTTGAATTCTAATGTTGATACCAAGAAACTCACTGAAAAGGTGTACTAAAAAAATAAATAAATAAACCTTTGAATAGTTTTGGATTATATGAATTTTATTCAATTTTAACGTTAATTGTTAAGTTTCACGTTCAAGTCCTAAATGAGATAATTCAAACTACGTTTTTATAATACTTATATATAAATTACATAATATTACGTTTGACAAAACGGTTTATATGTTCATTACAAAATGTTTATTGCGAATGTATACGTTCTACTTTCATTATATTGACATTTTATTTCGTTTGAAATTTTGCCAAATAGTTGACGACAGAGAACCATTCGAAAAACAACGAGACATGGATATAATATGTTATACAAAAACCACTTTGCACTCGAGTTGTTAATTAAATAAAACCTGTAACCGTTTTTTTTTCATCAGAAACAAAAATCAATTTCTCTGTTTTTATATTATACTGTATAAAATAATGTAAGTATTTTAAACTATACAAAAAAAAACAATTTTATGTATCACATTTTTAATGACATTATCGGAAAATATTCCTCCGAATTAAGTTCTCAGTATGTATACTTTTATCAATTGTTAGTTTTGGGTGGCACTAATTATATTTGCATATACATATTCAACTTATACGTAGCGTTTTATAGAATGAAAAAACCTGACTTTTTATATAAGTTTATGCACTAGAAAATAAAACTCTAAATGTGGAAGGTATATCGTGAATTTGACAGTGGATATGTATAAGACATTTATATGATTAATATAATCAAATAGAGAGTACATTATCACTTATCAGTTTTATTATATTATGTATGTACGTGTAAGTTAAAATAATTTTCTAATGCATTGTTGACATTTCTTTTATACCTAAATAACTTATAATAGTGTACGTTTATAAAATTATTAGGTGATTAATTAGCCGACTTCACCCGTGCATTATTTTTAGTAATAATATACAATTTTTTTTCTACTTTACCTTACACTTTCTATATTATAAGATGCAGAGATGAAAATGCAATATGAATACATATCAATTGTGAAGAAAATGAGATAGAATAAGCTAAAATGATTTGATGATGTTATGATGAGAGATAAAATAAAGGCAATTACAATTGTATTGGAAATTTGAAATTAATTCAGAAGGAAAAAGAACTTTGAAGAGGAAAACCTGGTGCTTTTAATGAAAAGTGGCACTCAATAGAAACGTGCTTGGTGGACGTTTTTACGCAGGGTCACTAAAACATGTGTCAAACACAGCGCGGCAAATTTTAATTAATGACTTATTTGTATATATAATTTATTTTATTTTTTAATTTAAAAGCAGTATTTCTCAATACAAATTCTGCTAATTTAACATCATCAAAATCGTATTTTTCGTCTGTATCAGACTGTGAAGATATTTTCAAAAAAAATTAATAAAATGTCAACGATATTAATATAATTTAAATGTATAAATACGAAATAAAAATAGTATAAACATAATAATAGATATACGGGATATGATATGACTGTAACCATGGTAAATCAAGATATTTATTTGGTTATATGAAAGAAAAAAACCATAGGTACGTAAAATATTTCGTGTTGTTATAGGACTGAATAATATTATAAAATACAATGATACTATTGTTGTTTGACTCCTGTTGTTTCGTATAGCTTTCTATCAGTTCTCTACTGGCAAATATTAAGAACCCCTATGTTTTAGAAATAGTGCCACTAGCAGCGCCACCGTCGAGTACCTCTTTTCGTGAAAAACACTATAGATGGAAAAATATAACAGAAAGTGATATGTGAATAGTGGAGTATGAGTGATCGAGATGTAGAAAATCGAGTCTTATAGAAGTGTAATACTATAAGGTGACTAACCTCATATAATGTTGGAAGTGTAAGGGACTAAGGCAAAGTAGAAATAGTAGAAGGGAGTATATTAAATAATATTATAGTTCAAAACTATACACGGGTGAAGTTAAGTAATTTAGCAAGTAAATTTATAAATCAAGAAGCGTTTAATATAAACCAATGTATATAATATAAAATAAAAAAAGTGGGAAGGTCAATTATAGACGTTTCTCCTTCGTCCCATCGGTCCTCGAAGAAATTAATAGTTTATTATAATTATTCAAATTTGAATGCAATGATATTGCATTAGAAAATACGATTCTGAGCGAATCTCAATATATTGCAATATATTATACTGATAATTCATTCTAAACTTTACCATGAATGTAAATTACATATGTAAATGTGCAAAATAAATTTCAAATCCCTACGAACAATATTCAAGGAGTTATCATTTCATGATAAAAATTGTCAATCACGATTTTCAAAATATTTTGTAAATAGATTAAATAGTATAAAGTAGGCTTCTATAAAAAATTCATACCGTTAAATCAAAAATTGCAGATAATATTTTTTTTTTTTTGGAAAAAATTCAAAGTTCTATATTTAGCTAAAAAACAAACCAATCCTTTTCAAAATTTTACTAAACGTAAATATTACCTATTTTAGTACTCAAAAAAATTGTTAAGTTCATACGATCAAAACTCAATTAATAATAAAAAAATAAAAATAACGAAAACCGTAATTTTACTAATTTTTCGCTTCTCCAGGAAAAACTTTTGATAAATTCAAAAAATGAGCTGAATAATGTACCAACTAGATGAAATTCGGTATGGAAAGGATACCCTATTTGTGGTAATCGAACCATTAATTCTACCCTAAAAAAGGTTTTCATACATAAGAAAAAAAATAAAAAGCCTACAAAAAAAATTGTCAGTCACGATTTTCAAAATATTTTGTTAAATGATTAAGTAGTATATTATTAGGCTTCTGTAAAATTTTCAAGTCCCTACGATCAAAACTTAATTAGTTATCGCAAAATAAAAAATAAAACATGACAAAAATTGTAATTTTGCCAATTTTTCGGTAGTTTTTCTTCTCCTAGAAAAAAACTTTGGAGAAATTCGAAAAATGAGTTTAATAAAGTACTAGGAGAACACAATTTGCTACCGAAAAAATATTTTCATACATAAAAATATATTTTAAATTATTTTATAAATTCTCGCTCCGCTCAGAATCTAAAAGCCCGGAAGTCGATTCTGGGTTTTCATTCATTCCTTCGGTCATCGGAGAGGTTGTGGTAGAATGTTATTGTGTGATATTATAATTACTATTTGAATTAAATGATATTATAAGACAATAGCGACGGCATCAAACAAAATGAATAAAATGAGTAGGTAATAAGAATATTTTGTGTACATATCTTATTTAAAAGTACTTATTTATTTATGTATACAATGTTATTTTAGCGTTTTTTATACGTTTAATTTTATTGTGAATATTATAATTAATAATAAATAAATAATATAAATATTATAACAAACGATACATAGGGGAAATAAAAATAGTAGATTAGAGAAAAATTATACATTTTATTTTATATTTATTTTTAATAAGTTGAAAATATATTTAGAGATCCTCAAAGAAAACTCGATACATTTTAGGCGTTGACTTAGGTATTAAATGCACAAGCGGTATACAAATACAATGTTATTTATATCCATCTAATACTTATATGTATATATTATCAAGACATAATAGAACAAGAGCCTTGCACAGTTCTGGAATGATATTTTAATTAAATTGCTTTGAAATTTTAAATAAATAGGTACTATGAATCGAAGACTGCAGACTGTTAAAAAGGAATCAGTCGCAGGAAAGTATCGCATGCAAAGTTACTGCTAATCTTGAATCGGTATCATATGTGGTGTATAAAATTACAATAATAATATTATTATGTCAAAACAATGTTGACTGATGTAGAATCGACATAATGAGAATATTGTATTCGATATTGTATATTATTATAATATTATAACTGTTACAACTCACAGCGATCGGCGGACCTCCGACCAATTCGCCAAAACGTAAACATCAAACATTATTATAATATTATAGACATATTATATAGTTATAATACATATGACGGTATATATCTGATATTATAATCACTTTCTAACTGTAAGTATTCACAGTAGGCATGTGTACACAAATACACAATATAATAATAATAATAATAATAATAATAGAAAATACTTATATGAGTATGGTGGGGTCTTGTATACTTTACGTTTTCACCGCGCAATCGCAAAAAAACTGGGTCATGAGCGACGCAAGGTATTTTCATTAACTATTGCCGTATAATATAGCTCATTAACATCATCATCGGCGTATTATTATTATTATTATTATTATTATTATATACACGTTGTATAAAATATATTACATTTTTGTTTGGCCGGCGGCGTCTTTATTGTGAATGCAAGTTCGAAACGATATTATGACGTAAAAAGACGCGACGCAGGCGGTCCGGAAGTACATCATTAATGTACCGCCGCGTTTACATTATATTATGCGCATATTATTATAGTATATTATAGGTGTAAAACGTTTTTTTTGATTCTCGCGAAAACCTCCGTCGCGGCGCAATGCGCGCGGTTATTAATAAAACTATTTCTAAATTTAGGCGATATACTTTTTTTATTATCACCTGGTGGAAGCCTTGTGAAGTTTTTTCGGGTTTCTCGATATCTTCTTGATTGATAAAACTGACTTCCAGAACTGCTTTGGAGTATGAAAGCATCGATGGGAGATTAGGAGTATGTTCTCCAGTCGAATGGTGACTACGTTGAAGTATTATACGAGCCCGATGATGATAAATAAGACAAGTGCGGAATTATGAACGCAGGTCGAATAATTTTGGCACAGACCTCGTATTTATAATTATATAGATTTTTACGACAGTTTCATAAAAGCACAACATTACTATAATGCTGTTGTATAAATAAAACGTCAAAACTTCTAATATGAGATATAGAATTTAAAAATATTTATCAATATTACAGCTAAATACAAACAAAATGTCATTTAATTTTAATTTTTTCATCCTTTTTTTTAATTGGTAAATTATGTCCAGGTACGTACGAGGGGTTAGGTTAGGTTAGTTGTATTTTAGGGTTATGAGGACTAATTATACTGAAAAGTAACAGTGTTAACGGTTAATTTTTAAAACATTTCTACTTTCGTATAACGTATATAACCTGTTGATTATTGAATTTTCCCTGAAATGTCATTGCGCTATGCTGATCTTAAACATTTCGTTGCTATGTACTGCAATAACTATTATATTATTATTATTATATTAAGTATTTACAAATTAAATAAATATCAGAAACATGGTATATCGTATATATGTAAAGACAACGGATTAATGAGTTGTTGTTTTTATTGTACCGAGTCTATATACCTATTATAACTTATACTAAAGGGTCGAGGAGGACGAATCTAATCCTTTATGGTGACGACTGAACCGTAAACGACACGACGACGATTTAAAGAATGCGTTTTATGGAATTAATGTGTGTTGTTCATTCGGCAGTGTTCGACAATCGATTAGAAACGGTGTGTGAAGATAATAATTTATATACAATAATATAAGTACTTATATAATAATATAATATTCGTCGAATGCCAACAATTGGTTAGACTATATTATAATATTTAATAATTTAATATTACGTGAATTAGATTTATACAGAGTGATCTGAATGGAAATTCAGAATATTATAATATGTTTCAAAAAAATAATCAATAAACCATGTTGAAAACGTATACTATTCCCGCTTTGTTTTTGTAACACGAAATTCTGATCACTGTATATTTAACGAGAGCTTTTAATAATATTGTTTTTCCTTGGTGAGTTATAGATATAATTACGATCTCGGCATTTACACATAATCTCACATAGTAGTTTATTTTACATACCTACGTATAAGAAAACAAATCGATTCGAAAGCAGTTAAGCTTAAACAGTAAGTATAAACATTAATATACAATTGAATGTTGTGTGTTTTATAACAATAGGTATAATACATGTGTAAAAAATGTGTCTCGGAGCAACATTAAAAGGTCCACCGCCATTTAATATACTATCTCTCTCGCTCTCTTTCACCAAAGGATTTATACGCATCGACCCATTAAAACGTATATAACAGTTAAACAGTACGAGTATATTATTATTATATTCAATGTGCGCGTCGTAATAGTAATAATAATAATAATAATAATAATAACAAACTGTGCCGCGGCGACCGTTAAGGACAAATTATAATATTATTTCTAAACTCTAAAGAATTTTACTTTCCCCGACAATATTATAATATGTATGTAGAACGTCGACCAACCATATAATATTATAGTGACGAAGTTTAAACGAACCTGTATCGCTGTATGTACATTTAATGTATACGTTACGTATAATATAATTAACGAGCAAAAACAAACCAATAATTATTTTTAATAAAACATTTTTTCGTTTGAATTCTTTTTTTCATTTACCATCAAGGGCCCAAGGCTACAGTCTGTGACGTCTGTACAACATAATTTGCACGCACATTCCGATTTTTTATATAATGTGGCTCGTCAATAATTGCAGTCCATATTTTATTATAATGCATTATGCAGCCAAACGAGTGCATGCAAAATTATAAACGCACCTGGCGCTAAGAGATTTCGTTAGTATTTCTCAGCAATGCCGGATTACTCAATTATTAATGAGATGTTGTAGTAAATAATAATATATTGTACATTTATACCCCAAAATTTGGCATCCGATGAATTAAATTTAAGGAAAAATAAAAGTAATAATAATTATAATTATAAATAGTCATATTCATATGCGAACAGAAAATACCAAACCATACTGAACCAATGCACATATTATAAATTTATAATATTATATGTTTCAATAAATGTATAAACTTATAATATTATATTGTTTTCCACCCGTGTTAACAATAAGTTAAATCGGTTTTACGATAGATTTCCAATTAAAAATAATGAGTTAGCATTACAGTTAGAAACTGTGCTTTTAGCGCCTCCAGTATTTATTTCAGACTTTATGTTCCGGGGTGGTATTATAAATGTTCGGAGTCAAATAAAAAAAACCTATAAAAGAAAAACTTTTGTTTTATTAATATTGAAAAAAGTGTTTATTATATTAAATTAATATTGAATATACTACAGTGTTTAATATATATTATATGAAACACTTAATTATAAATTAAATTAAACGAATTCGGCGTCGTTTCTAACGAGCATACAAATCTATAATATTGCCAATAGTACTTTCATCTAGTTCAGATGATTCTTCTGTGCTGATTATATTATATATACCTGGAATGGAAAGTACATAAAGTGGATACTTAACAAATTTAATCTGAGTATTTCGACGGTACAGTTTTATCAGTTTAGATAAATGGTACGTTTACAAATTAAAATTATACTGTACAATTCTAAAAGTGTAGCGTCTCCATTGGGAGCACCAGACTTTGGGTATAACTGAGGGTGAAAACATTCATTATAGTATTAGATATTAAATAATGTTCGACCTATTTTATTCTATATTATACGTCAGAGTGAATGGGTGGCAGGTGAAAATTTTTCTATTTTTAGGGTGGCTCGTATAAAAAATAGTTTGAGAACTGCTGGTAAAAATTAACATTACCTATATAATGTATGTTATATGAAGGGAGATTTGAACCTAACAGTTTTAGTGGAACCAAAATAAGTGATAGTGTATTATTAAAGTGGCTTCTTAGCATCTATATTATATTTATTTATTATATACAATCAGTAGATATATTTTAATCCATAAACGAGTTTAAAACGTTTGTAATCCCATTGATTTCAATTCCGAAAGACTGTCGCGTACACCGTACATAATAATATACCACATAGAACGTGGCATTTATATATTATGTGTATTTCTATTACATTTGTAATGTACTTTATCTTCCTCGCCGTGATTTATACAAGGGGTTTCGAAAAAATATAAAAGATATAAATAAGTAAAAACTTTCAGTCTGTTGACAGCCATCGATCAAAGCCGGTAATAGCCTTTTCAACCCAAGAATATTAAGTAGTATAAATAAGTATAATAGATTCGCCTGCCTGCGAGTTAGCTACATGATATAAGTCATATCATATTATATATAATAAATATTATGCTTACATTTATATTATAATATATTATTTTTATGGTCATTGAAGATCAGTAGTTTTCATTTTTAATACTATAGTTAATAATATTTAAAACTTATAAATTACAGAAACAATTTTATGCCTGTGTCGTTTGATATTAAACTATGATTAAACTGTGAAAAAAATTAATTTGTTTTGACTAAGGGAATAAACACGAGCACATACGGTTTTAAAAATAATCCGTGAAAATGATATGAATTAGTATATCATATCCATACAGGCAGTGATGTAGTGGAATTCCTAAATTCCCTCATTGTTTTTCTTCGAAACGTCATTACATCATAATATCGCATATTCGCAGGGTAAGACATGGGTATATACACTGGCGCCGAACAGATACATCAGATAGTTCAATCGAATTGCCTTAAATTAAGGGTGGGTCTCTAGTAAAATATCCCCTTAAAATTTGCCTATACTTTTTTTGAAAACTTGATGCTAATATTAAATTTTGGGTAAAAATAGAAGTGGGTTGGTATCAAATAAAACAGATTGAACTGCCTGTTCTTAAACGCGCTACTGGGTTATTGACTATATACGTGCGCAATTAAATGCAGAAAGACGATACGATATTGCAGAAATTCGCGTGTCGACGAATTAATTTAATTATGGTAAACACAGAGGTATATGACGTGTACTTACCGGTAAAGTGCACTAAGTATTATGCAATATATAATAAATAATAAGGAATAATATTATAATTCGTGTATATCAAACTAATAATATTACAAGTAAATATTATTTAATGTGATCAAAGTACCTACTTGTTATATAGTAAAAACGTGATAACTGATTATAATAAGCGGAACTTAAATGTTATAAAGTGCAATAATGTTTATACTCAGTTATAGGTCATAGTCAGGTATAATAATATATTTAGGTACATTTATTAATTACTATATACTTATTTAGTGCAAGTAATCTTTAAAATTGTAAAACTATTATGTACTTATGCCTTAAACGCTAAATTTTAATATTATTACAATAATAACAACAATGTTATCTAGTAATATATCTCAAAACTAATATTTATCATATTATGGACACGGTTTGTATTTACCCATTTGTACACACGTCATAATAATAATATATTGCAATTTCGTGGAGGTGAACTGTTAATTAGTAATTATAACATACCGTTAACAGTTTTACCGTGTACTGTAAACTAGGCCAATAAATATATAATAACAATAAGCCAACATTATTATTAATGCATATTGGGTCGCACTTGCAATAATAATAATATATACCTTTACTCATAATTAACAGCGAAAACAATAAAATTCACAACGTATAGATATCGATTTAGAATTCTATTCGCGCGTTTGAGATTAAAAAAAAAAATTGAAATAGCAGAAAAAATAACTCGATATATTATTATGCTACTGTAGAAAGCGCATTTCAAGAA
Source organism: Eriosoma lanigerum (assembly GCA_013282895.1). NCBI lineage: Eukaryota > Metazoa > Arthropoda > Insecta > Hemiptera > Aphididae > Eriosoma > Eriosoma lanigerum. The sequence continues at coordinate 64,485,211 of CM023358.1, forward strand.
CATTTCATATTATGTAATATATTTATATAATGTGCTGAAAACATCTTAAAAGATGACTACTGTATTGTACAGCTAAACAAAAAAATCGGTTGAAAGTGAATATGATAATTATTTTTTTATTTAGTAGTAATACACCCTCGAGGCCTCAAAGGGTAATGGTAATATTATATAATAACAAATTCTAATTGACATAATGATAGTTTTTTAAATGTTATTTACATGAAAAGTGACAAATAAAATCATAGAATTTATAACAAAGCGTTGCATACGATTAATTAACGGGTAGTTTATAATATAATTTCCATAAGCGAAACTAGACACTTTCATTAGGACAAGTCGAATATTTTCAAAATTATCAACATCAAAAAAATAATTTTTACCTCCTAGTAAATATTAGTGATATTGCCCTACTCATAGACAGAACATTGTACCTATTTTCTGGGCAGACGTTTTTTTTTTTAAGTTTTTTATTTTAAACAAAAATTATCGACCTGTAATTATTAGGTCAGAAATATAGCATGACTAGGCTGACTCATAGTTTCGTCTATCATGATAATTTCTATAAATATTTCCTAAAGCAATATGAAAAAGTAATGAAAAACGCAAGTTAATATCAGAGGCATCAGACTATACTTTTGCTCTACTATTTTCTTATTTATTAATGATTGGCCCACATCACTGAAATAATTGCGCTGGTAGGTATAATATAAATACAAAAAAAACTAAAAAAATAAACAATTAACATGTATCTAGAAATATGTAATGTAGTTAATACTGTTAATAGTATATTAAAATGTATTTCTTCAATTATTATAATAATCTTTCAAAAGTAATTTGTAAATTAACTTTTATATAGTAATCCTAACATAATGAAATTATATAAAAGTGGCCCAGCTAAGAATAAAATTGGCTTGCATTAAATATTTGCCTTCCTATTAAAAAGTTGAAATGACGCCCCTGGTTAAAATGTTAAATTTTGGTACGTTAAAAAGGTTATAACTTATAACATTGTTTATAAATGTCAACATGAATTTTCAATAATATCGTAGTTACTTTGAACTTATTATACCTATGCTGTTCCGAAAAAATACAATATTATGTTGATATAAAACAAAATTATAAATATTATGATGAAAATATCATATGAAAATACTTTTACATAAAAAACAAATATCCGATAAGTGATGAAACGTTATTATTTTTATACAACATAATACTATTGTGACTATTGTGTATACATTTTGACTTACGATTTCGCGACTGGACAATAATAGTCGTAGGTACTGGTATTTATAGCTGATATATATAGATGAGGTGTAAGGCCGCAGAATATATTACATTTCTCCACATTATTATATTATTACGTGGCACGTATCCTATGTAGGATATAATATAATAAATATAACATTTTCACCTCGTCCAAACGCTAAATAGAACGGAAAAGATATGCGGCAATAACATTTTTCACATATCTATCGCGCAAAACCTAATAGTAATAACAACAAAAATATACATCACGCGCCTATGTGCCGTAGTTATTGCAGTTTTCCGGCGAATTGCACGGTGCCGCCGCGTGTCTGCGATAATCTTGAGAGGCTCGGCATACCTATACAATTGATAAACACAATTTAGAAATAAAAAAATAAAAAAATCCAATTCTATATATAGGTACGTGCAAACACAGCCGCTTTGCTCGTGTAGATATAACGAGTTTATGGGATATGAAGCTAATAATAACTCATTATGGTCTATAAAAAAATTGCGATACGGTCGCGGGCGTCGATGAACTATGTGTTTTAAAAAACCGTTTTTCCGGGTAAAACCGATTTGTCAATTATTCCCCCCGCGGACGACCATCGACGTCTGCAATATAATAATAATCGCCGATGACTGTTATTTTTTAGTCATTCTTATGCATGTGCGATGGTCCTTGAAAAAGATATATTATGTTTATAGTTAATGTACAGACGAGGAGAAAAAATAAGAATTTAAAAAATTTAAAAAGAATAACTATCGTCCTTCCAATTCCCGTAGGTCGAATACGACGCGTTTAATTTTGTTTTCGTGGAAAAACACGCAACGGTGTGCGAAAATAACCTACAATACGTCTTAACGAAACAATAATAATAATGCATTCTCTGTCAATAACTTCTCAGCACACATAAATATCATAATATATCATTGCGATTTATTTACGAGTGAAAAAACTAATAACATAACAAAACATCGACGAAAAATACGAATAACAAGACAATAGAATGTTATTACGAAAAAGAATCGTATTGACAGTGGCGTATTTATAGGTGACGGGATAGTTCTCTTGATATTTCCAATACCTTTTATTTTAGTGCCAACTTATTTTTGCACAAAGTTTTTCCAATTATCAGGTATATTTTATGAAAGCCATTATTTTTATTACTGTGGTAGTACAATCTCTGTATCTCTGTGATTATTACAAATTAACAATTAACAGTAAATTTTACTATTTCATACACGTTCAGGACTGCCTCTAAGGGATGAATATAATAATTATTCTATACTTATAAATATAAATGGTTAAGTTAGAATATGACTAAGAGAACGAAAAGACGACGTGACTACGTCGTAAAGAAATTCAAAAATAAAACCAAGTTTTATAGTTTTTGTTGCGAAATAAGTGTTCTATGCTCAGTCACTCGGTTGATTACATACATACATTAGTATAGGTATAGATTTGTCTTATTTAATCATCAATATTATTATTTTTTTAATTATCCATACTCTACAGGTGCAACGAAAATCTTTTGCATGCGTCTAAACACACTCGAGAAATACGTCATTAGCGCAATATATCGTTTCGTATTTAATTTATTTTATACGGCGAGATAAATAATAGTAAAACATAATAATAATTTTACGTGCGTCTATTTTATAAAATACTATACAGTGTACATTATTATTAATTGTTATTAGGCGACCACGTATGTGCGTTATGAGTTTATAACAGTAAAATATTCACGACATGTGTATATATAATATTTGTGTAAGCACGCTTTAATTTTTATCATACTTTTTCTCGTCGTGTCCGCGTCGTCGGTCATATTAATATTACGTACGATGCATTTTATTTTGATGCACTCTATAAAATTATATTTTTATTTATTATAATAAATTAGTTATAATACTAAATAAGAAATCAATAATTCAGAGTATAATATATCGATGAACCATTAAAAACGAAATTGCTTATTTATTTATTATTTTTGTTCATTCCAGAGTCCAGACAAAACATATTACCTATGGTGTATTTCAGATTTCAAAACATTTTTTGTTTAGGAATAAACGTATATTATAATTTTATAATATAACACCTATAAGCGAAAACGTGTATATAATTCGTACAAACGGTAATGATTAAAAACTCGTAAATTCCAAACGCATAAAAAAAAAATAAACACGTGCACTTCAATCGACGAAAGGTCTTTCTCTGTGATCATGGCGTCACGAGTGCAGTTTATAGTGCACACGCCAGTTTTAGCAGTATGGGTACACGAATTTTTTATAATATCCATTAACCCTAAAGCTAATATGTTTTTTAATTCACCAACAATTTTGCAATTTTAACGCACAATATTATTGATTTATATTTATTTGTTTATGCGACTGAACATTTTTAACGAACCACTTAAAACACTGTACATTCGAATCGTTCAATAATAAATAATCTTGTATAGTATTTGTATATTATATTGGAAAACACGTATATAAAACACACATATTATAAAGGGTAATTTATTAACTACGAATCAACGATTATTTCTGAAGGTTACTAATAACATTAATTTATTATCACTATTCAGTTGTGAAACATATTCGTATATTATAAGGTTATTTTCGCATAATTTTTAATGTGCTATTATACGATCTCGACTATAGTCTGAGTTCTCATTTCTATGTATTAATAAAAAAAAAATGCAAACTTTTGATGATCATATTATATTTACTTAATATAAAACTATATGCTATTATTATGTAACATAATTTTATCTACCGTCGATTCCGTATAAAATGACTAACAAAAAGTTATAGATAGTTTAAATAATCATTAAATAAAAAAAATTAATGTATTAAAAATATGTTGTTCATAATTAATTATGTGGAAAAAGAGATAATACGTTATATAACTATAATATTTTAACTACATACAAATAAGAAATTGTATAAAGTGTTTATCAATATAATTACGATATTTAAGTATGGAAGTAGTATTTAAAATAGAAATAAACTGTTCATTATTGCATTTGTGTTAACTTGGTATTCGTTTTAGATAGATAGATGTAATATACTAATGTAAGTATAATGTATCGTAAAAAGATTTTCCTGATTAAAATTCAAAAATATTTTGAAATCTAATGTAAGTAAGCTTTACGTTTTATTAAATTACTTGGTTGAGTAAAATAAAAATAAAAATCCTTAATTATTCTACAAAAATGTGTAAAATGTTACAGCTGCGTACAACTGCATAGTTTTGAGAATTTATTAAATTATCAAATATTTTATCATTTTAAAAATTGTTTTATGCGATTTATTCCTTACTGAATATACATTTTAATAAGTATATAAAATAATGTGTTCTAATTTTATTCTTCCAATCGGCAGTCGTATAGTTATATTACTTTCCAATACAATTATTTCTCTGGCAATCGCCAAATTATCTCGAAGATAATTTGATTTTTAGTTTCGAACAAACGATTTCGGTACTCGCAATAATTATTGTGATTTATTTCACTTCAAGTCAAAACCGTCGTAACATCTATCGTTTACCAGTTATACCTACCGCATGTACACATCACACGTTAATTTGGCAGTGTGTCTCGTCTCTCATGTGAACATTGCGAATATCTGAATAAAACATTATTCATTTTGACGAAAATTGTGTCGTATGCATTTGTGAAATTGAGTATAATACTGTAATACAATTATTATTCCGTAAAACTGTATTGTTTCATGTCTACGGGGTATAATGACAAAGGAGTTTCCATGAACTGTCAGAATAGTAAAAGGAAAAACCTTTATTATAAACGCTGTTCATCTCGCGGAAAATTAACCGGCTCCCAAGACATCAAAAGGTACATTATATTTTCCAACCATAAGTGCTGAAAATATACCCAGTGATTAAAACATAGTTTAAAATGAATTCGCCATAACAAATTGGTTTCTAAGAAATCTTATATAATCGTATAGAATTATTGCAATAATCAAAAATCAGAACAGCCAGAACTTTGATAGAATGTGCATAATATTATATATTAATATTTATTATTACGACAAATAAATAGCAAATATGGCGGAAGCACAAGAAAATCATAAAACAAATAACCGGATTTCGGCGAAAATCATTCCCAAAGTAGAGTTACTTGACCGCTATTATTATTCATCATATTTTGCTATAAACAATATCTTATTTATTACCTAATATTATATACATTTTTACATAATATCTCCCTAAATCTATATCTGAAAGAGGCGGAAAATCAGAATTCATGGATTTTGTAAAACGGTTTATCTCTTCTTACCACTTGTTTGCTTTTATACAATATAATATAAGATTATAATATATATATATATATATACCCAGTTTATATATTCAATTTTTGATTTTAATTGGTCTACTATTGCGTTGAATAATTTCAATGAATAAATTATTAATTAATTGGTCATTTGTATTAAATACATGCAAAATAAACAACAAAGTTATATTTCAAGTAATATTTTAGACTAAAATTTGTAATATTTTTTACACTACCTACTGGTATTTATTTATGTCTCTACTAAAAAAAAATATGAAAGACAGTAATCTTGTCCCTTCCTACCTTTTTACAGTTAGAAACACGTAATAATGTTTGATATATATATGTATTATGTATAATAAAAACAACCAAACAAAAAATTAGCAACAACTAGTTATTGAACCATAGAATAAGTCAAACCAGGAATAAAAGCGACTATATTGCTCTATATATATATATAAAAAAAAAAAAAACAATTACAAATTAAATCCGTCATTTGATTATTTTAGAAAATTAATTTTACGAAATAATTAAGCATGAATGATTTTTAAAGATCGATAAGGTGTTCTCAAGTGTCAATTATTATAGCGATGACATTTTTAATAGAATTTGTTCCCGAATCGTGTTCAGCATTTGGTATAATTATACTATGTATATATAGTATTAATAATACTATATTGTATACTATTTAGTTCAAACCAAGCGTATAAATTGCAAAATTAAACCCCTTAAAAATGTCTGTTTCCCATATCAAAATAAACACTCGCAGACGTGTGTTAAAAATTATTTATTAAATTAAGAAAAGTATAAAAAAAAGCGGTCAATTTTAGACGTTTCTCCTTCGCCTTTTCGGTCCTCAGAGAAATTAGTGGTTTATTATAATTAAGATTTGAATTCAATATGATATTGTATTTGAAAATACGATGCTGAGCGAAACGCAATGTAATACAACATATTATACTGATAATCCGTTTCAAAATTTTACCACAAATGTAGATTACCTAAGAGAATACTCAAAAATTTTTACAAGTTCAGGCGTCTAAAATTGCATTAATTATCATGGAAAACTAAAATTACGAAATTACGATTCAAAATTACGATTTATGTGAATTTTGACTTTTTTCCGTTATTTTTTGGTAGTTTTTCTTCTCTTGAGGTAAAATTTTTAAAATTCAAAAAATGAGCTAATTAAAGTACCAACAAGATGTAATTTTCTACCGAAAGCATACCCTGTGGTTGGTGATTGTGGTAATCGGACCATTATTTCAACCCGAAAAAGTGCTTTTAAACATAAAAAAAAAAAATAAAACATTGTAAAACCTATACATTTTTCATTTCGCTCAGAATTTAATATTGCAGAATATAGGTGAAGTTTTGGGCTTCGTTGTAGCGGTGTAGGTTTTCAAAATGATGGACCGTTCTAAATGGATGGCCATAAGAACGTGTGAAATTTATTAACAGTGGCCATTCTGATTGAACTATAAATAATTTATTATTTATTAAATTATAAATTATTATTATTATTCTCACTACTTGCATTTCTTTTGCTTTTTATTTATTTAATATAATTTAAGAATTATAATTTTATTTTAACTCGACCTTTCGGTTAAACTTTTTGGAGTGGAATATTTGATGGCGACGATGACGACACTCACTTGTGAGTTGCGAAATATAATCGAATTTCCGACAAATTTAATATAATATTGTTATATTTATTCCTGAAAGAAATATATATTCTTGGTCGGTGCACACTTACGTGGGATGTGGGGTGTACTGCACGATTAAAAATATACGTACAAAAATAAAAACTTGTGTTCTAAAATTAAACATAAATGACTGTGGCCGGCGACAGAAAAAATGCAAACTCACATTTCGAACGAAATTCGATGACTGAACAAAACTTATTGGGGGGGTGGGGAAAGAAATATTTCAAATCGAGTCACCGTGGCTCCTAGATCGTTATCAATGTTACCTCTCCTATCATAAGTATTTCACCGGTTTTTTTTCCAAATTGTATGCATATCTAATACTACAGATGGAATCTGTAGTGGATAAACTGAACCACGTGCATAAAGTAAATAAATAAGTAGGTACCCAACCCGTTTTTAATTTCTCAATCTTATAAGTAGATTAATAGCATAATTTTAAATTGTTAATTGTTAGTAATAACTAATAATATTATACAAAATTCAATGTTATTCATATATTATATATTAATTGTTTTTATAGCTATACCTACTTATAATCAGTTTGTTTATATTATATACTTTTTAATGTGTAATATTTTAATTTTAGTTTGAAATATGTATCTATATTAGAAGGACAAAAATTTTCATCTTTTCTTTTAATTGTTTAATAATTTATTTAATTTTTTCAATAATATGTTCAATATATTTGAAGGTATCAATTACATATTGCATAATTGTATGCTATATTGCTATTTATTAATTAATTGATTATTTAAAACTATTTTTTATAATAATATTGTAGGTATACATTTTTTAGTCAATAATAAAAGTTTATGAAAATTATTATTATTATTTATAATTATAATTTTTAAATTATATAAAATGATTATGCATAGTTATGTTCAAATTTGAAATTTATGTTTGTCATATTATTGTTCAATGATATTTTCTAAAGTTTTCATTGCTTAATTTTTTTTTTTTTTAGTAATAATAGTAAGAAATTTATCTTTATAATAACTGCATTTTCAGTTAAATCACAAAACATAATGGTAACGGTGATAAGAGAAGTATATTGTTAACAATCGAGAGGCCACTGTGACATGATCTGAAATAGTTATTGTCTGAAATAGTTGTCAGGGAGCATATAAATATAATAATACCTAAATTCATAATAATATTATGTACCTACCGTTGTGGTAGTATATATATTATAATTTTCTAATTTGCTCACCATATTTTTTTTTTTTTTTAATTAAAAAAAAAAGTTTTCTGTTTAAATTAGTATTTTTTTTTTTACATAAATAATATTATAAGTTTAACATATTATATTAATTATAAAAATTTAGAAATTTAGAAGATTACGTTTATATATAATGTAAATTGCCAACTATTATAACTGACACATTATTTGAAGCAATAATGTCTGTATAGTTGAAACAAACGAGTTGTTTAATTGTTATATTTTGGCATGTCACTATGTCAGTTGATCTAATCGTATTTTTTAAAACTTGTACGTCCAGACCAAAGAAAAATGTATTTTCCACATTTTAGTCATGATAAAAAAGATAGGTATGATGGCAACTTCATTGATATGTTTTACCTCGTATAATAATAATAATAATAATAATAATATTTAGAACAATTAGAAATGTTGTCAAAAAAATGGCAAGAAAAATAAAATAAAAATATTGTGAGTAAGTTGCTTAACTTTTTTCGATCTTTACCACCTCCGATGAGGAAACAACATTTTGTTGCCTACTTGGTTGAAAACATAAAAGTTAATACAATTTTTAAAGAAATATTTCATAGTATAATTTGATGCCGACAATGTGGAAATTATGTATTACCCGCAATGTTGCTTTGGTCTCTACGCAGCTTTAAATAAGATAGGTTGGGTATTTTGAATGACAAGAGAATGCCGTTAAGATTATAAGGTAGTTTTAAGACAGTATAATATTAGGCTAGCAATGTTGTATGGACCGGAGTGTTGGAGAGTAAACAAAAATTTTAAACAGAAGATGAGTATAACGGAGATGGCCGATGGGAATGATAAGATGGATGTGAGGTGTAACTAGCGTGGATGGCAAAAAATTAATACATAAGAGAAGAACTGGGGAAGTGTAGTAGTTGTATCAATTGTGGGGGAAATGAGAATTGGCTGATGTTCTATGAGGAGATATGATTCAGAAGCAGTGTTGTAATGGAAATGAATGTAAAGGGAAAGTGTGGAGAGGAAGACCGATGAAGAGGTGGATAGATGAAATAAAGTGTGATATGAAGATAGCAGGCATGAATTGATAAGAGATAGAAAATCGAGTTCTATGAAAGTGTAGGACTGGGGTGACCGACCCCATCTAATTGTGAGTGTATATAAGGTGAAGCAGAAAAATATTAAAATATTAAATAAGTATAAGGAAAGGCGAGGTAGAAAAAGTAGAAGAAGATTATAAGTTTTTAAAATGGCTGGTTGGCAGTGAGTTTAACAAATATTTTAAGTCAAAATGGGTACATTATGATTTATTTTAATATTTTCGTATTCCTCTTCCCGCGATTATCATATATAAGTTATATAACATTTATAAAATGCGAATAATATATACAATTTCATGGACGCGGTATATTATATATGTAAATTCCGACCATTTACGGAATTTATACGTTTTGTTTATCACACATATTTTCTCTGTTATATTTTCTAATGTAGCTGTTAACGCACAAGTTACGTATACATGTTGTTTTGCGGACTATACGTGTAAACACCCAATATTTTCTATAAACGCATACTTATAATAATAATAATATGCACAAAGTATATTATAGTATCTTCAGAGACTTTGGAACGTCCGTGGCATAATATATTTTTGTTATAAATATTGTTTTTTTGTTATTGTGTTTCGTTGTACCTTGTACGAATTCCTTTGGTTATATTATTTTTGTTTTATTTGTATTCGTATTTGTATTGTTATTATTTGTTCCGTTCACCGGTATTGCACGGATTAATGTATAATATTTAGTTGTTATTTATTTTTTCAGTGCACGTAAAAGGAAAACTAAATAATTATACAAATAATAATAATAATTTGTTATGCAAACAAAAGTCAAACGTTATTTGCGCGTTATACAAGAAATCAATTACGGAACAGACGATCTTTTTTAGCTTAATATATCGATCATATTTTAAGATGTACAATACAACCTATACATTTTACTGAGTAGTAAGAGTAGATTTTTGTCGATAATAATAATATTTAGGTACTTAAATAGGTATTATTTATAGTTTGTCTAATCGTAAGAAAAGTCAACAAAGTCATACGAAAAAAACAGTACCTCCGAGCGATTTCAACGGAACATATTTTTATTATTTTTAAAAATTTTGAAACAATTAATTGGGAAAATCGTTCCCTTACCTCAATCGGAAAAAAAACTATACATTTTCATCACTTATTCAGTTTCAGGCCTTGTGGATTTTAATTAATTGTGCGATATGATAATATGATGAATGTGGATTTGGATTTTTGGTTTTTTTTTATAACTCCTAAAATATTACCAATAAGACTTGGATCATCACGACAAAAAAGACGCAGAATAAAATGCCGAACAAAAAAGTATTATAAATAACCTTTATTTTCGTAAAAAGTGAACTACTGCCGGTTGAACCCTGCAATTTAGTTGCATTAGAATAATAGTACTCATTCCAAACATCACTCAATCATGTTTTACCCTGTCCTGTGACACTTTCGAAGAAATGACAAAAAATTCCGTAATATTAGGTAATATGGCGCCCTGTCGTATAGACGTCAAAAACAGTTGTAGAGGTATTTATGTGTATTAAAAACTCGGAATTGATCCACGCGTTGGCGTTGCAATAACCGTATGTGTACCTATTATTTTTATTTGGCTGTTGGTCGGCGAAAACAATAAATTAATATTATTGCGTTATGTAGGTACAACGTTTTGGAATGGGACTAAAACAAATATTGTTCGTTGCGTTTTGTACGATTTGATATATATATATATATATAGGTAAAAAATGCTATCGTCATTGCAACAAAATGAAAAAAAATTAAGTCTCGGAATTCAGACAGTTTATCGCTTTCGACGGCGGCCGTAATAATATAAAATTAATTCTCTAATCCACCGAAATAATCACACGGAATTATATGTTTTTACCCATTAAAAAACGTATAATATATCCTCTTATCGCGTGTTCGAATTGCAACGATGCATGAATTATGCATGATTGTTTTTGAATATTATTTTTGAAAAAATACCATTTTTTTTTTTTTATCTCATCATTAACGAGTTTAATATTTTAAATATAATTTTAAAAAATCTAACCATCGTAATAACAATGCCTTATACAACATTAAATATTATAAATAGGTACTATCTATTTACCATTTACCATGATATATAATTTGTTTACGTTTTACCATTCATTACAGAATAGACTATTCTATAATCAATGGTTTTACCTATCACTTCACCAAACCGAAGTCGCGAAATTCGTATATAAAATATAATTTATTTAAATTGTCTGCAAATAACAAGTCTGAAAACGGCAAACGTGAAATGTAAATAACGAACAAGGAAATTCGAATTTTAAAAACGTTTTTCCCGCGGTCGTTTAAGCATAATAATTAAACTGTTTTATTCAGCTTTAAATTTGTCTCTCGAAAAAATTAAACTGATTATAAGTTATAATACTGATATTTATTTTCAACATTCAAAGAAAGGAAAAACAAGATTTAAATATCTTTTTTAAACATTTTTAGTTTACTTATTGACATATACTATGAAATATATATATATATGTGTGTGTAGTGAAAATGTATATAAAATATATTATAGATACGTCTTATACGACAAAAACCAACAATATTGTACAAAAACAAAAGAAATATCGTCAAAATCGAAATAAAAATAGGTATAACGTTCAATCAACTGCCGCACGTTTTGACGGATGTAGATGTAATGAAAATTAGACTTTAACACTGTTGTTATTCATTATATTCACATAGTTATAAAATCTACATAACAAAACAGTTACAACCCGCCAACTGCTATAATAAATTATATCTAATAATCTATGTGACGTCACGCCTTACGCAAATCCTATTGTGTCTTATTTTTTAAAAAAAAAAAATAATAATTTACGGAGTTTTTGGCTATAAAGAACACTCGAATTATTGTGTATAAAGACATAAAAACAAACTATTAAATTGAAGAACATAATAATAATATATGGTTTATTATATTTTTATTAAAAACAACGAAACAGGTTTATTAATATTATTAAATCAGTCTCTCAATCTCTTTCTCTCTTTATATTTTGTGCTTTGCTCGACAAACGGTATAGGTATACAATAATAATATTAATGTTGTTATTATAAACCTTACCTATTATGTAACATGTATTTTATGTGGTGTTTTCATAAACGGTATAAAAACACTATCTCGAGATATTTTATCGACAATGAGCTGCAGAAGTGTATGTGTACAAATGGTATATACAATTATTTTGAGGGCACAATTATTATAACGATTATAATGATGTTTTTACCGTGTTAAAATGTATACATATAGTGTTGTTGTTTTCGCACCGACGATATAATAATATTATAATTTATAATATACAAACTAGTTAAATAATAAATAAATAAAATTTCCATATATGTAACGCTTTGTACGTGTGAATAACCATTTATAGTATAAACGTTACTACACTTTATTTATTTTGCTCTCAACTGGTTAATGGTAACCTTTTTATGAAAATGCATGCAGGTTAATAATTTAAAATTTAATATTATACTGTTCTACATTTATAATAAAATATATTGTTTCTTGCAATTGAAATCAGTAGAGGTTAAGGAAACTTTAAGAGGTTTCTATACAAAAATCATATCAAATTAGAATAATTTAAACCATTAACTACGTCACATTTAGTCAAATACTTTGTCACAAAAATTAAAGAGAGTAACATTTTTTTCATGTTCTCTCGTGAACTTTTTGTAAAATATTATCTTGATAACGTAATTGTACATGTTTTGTAATTAAATTGTAATTATCAAGTTTCTTCATACTTTAAATTTTGTTAAATTGCATTATCTGATAGACTGAAATCTCACGAGAGAACATAGGTATTCAAAAGTTACACTTTTTAAATTTAATATCTGAACTTAATTAGAATTTAAGTTCTGCGCAGCTGTAGTTTTCTTTTATTCCCTAATTGGATAGATGGAGACAATTAATTTAGGTGTATTAAAGAGTAAGAAGAATATAAAGAGGGCATAACTTATAGACTACGATAGTGGCGCACACAAGGGAGTTTTTGATTTTGTTTTTCAAATAAGCCAGGAATGTATAAATTTTACAATTATGTGTGGTTTTTGTATGTTTGACACTTTTTTGGGCAAAAAGAATGGTTACCATAAGTGAGGAATGCTTTCTGTAGAAAATTGTATTTAATTATTACTTTATTTAGATAAGAACGACTACGGAAAATTGGTTGAATAAATTCCAAAATTCACGAAATTTAGAACGTACAGAGCATTTTTTTTAGTATTAATATAGGTATTTTACATACGCGTATGAGAACCAATTTTTGTACTGTTACATTGATTTTATGTAAACGAAACGAATAATAATTGTATTATTGTAAGTTTGGTTGATCCTAAATCGGGAAAGATAAAATTGTCTTTGAATATGTTAATTATTGTAATTTGTGTTTTTTCGTATTATAAACGATATACTTAATAATTCGTTGTAACCGAATATTTGTATAAATTTGTTTTCATAAAAAATTTTGCATTTTTTCGCAAATTTCGTAACCGATATCTGTGTTTTCACATCAACATTCGAAAATAGATTGACGATGACGAAATTTCGACAGACATTTCAGGCACGTTTTTTTCTTGTTTCATTCTCCGTATTCGCCTGTATTATAATTATATCTTTATATATTTTTTTAAACAATATTTATTTAGCGATGTCGATCCTAAAAAAATTATAGATAAATGTATGATGTCAGATGTCTACGATGACATTATTTGGCTGTTGTTACAAAAATTTCACCACGATCAAAGACGGCTATCGAATTGTCCAAAAAAAAAAAACAACACGCCCCTATGAGTAGGTGATAATAATATGTAGGTAGGAAATTTTTATTTTTATTACGTTATTTTTGTTATTATTTTATTTTTATCGCCAATTCCTAATGGAATATAATATTATTATTCTGAACAAAATACATCGTAATGACGTAACGGACTGGCAAAACTATAAAAACAGTACAATACAATTAAAATATTTAATGTAGATTAGACCCATAGAATATTATATTGTAATGTTTTTTTATAGAACTACAGATAGTTGTTATTACTAGGATGGTATTGTGTTGTTGACTTTTTTTTTTCTACTTTGCTGTAGGTACAAAGTTTTTACAGTGCGATATTGCTAACCTCTTGTTTCGGTGATTCACAATATATGTATATCAATGTATATTATATATACAACGAGATTCGGAATGTGTAATATATTAATATTTATAATGTATTTTCGTTATTTTTATCTTCAAGTTTCGAGTGTTATTTAGCCCATCAGTTTTAGTTAAAAAAAAAACTATATCTTGGCTTAATTTTTAAGCCGGAATCGTTCAATTTTACTTTCTCCTAATGTCATAATATGTATATTTTGATAATCAAATAATACTAATAATTAATTTCATTAATAGTTTCAAATATTCAAACTTCAAATCATTATAATATAATACTCTCTATCACTATAAACATAATATCAGTTTTCGAAGTCTTACTAAAACGTACTTTTCGCGACCAAACATCAATATTTTGTCGAATACTTTTTAAATAGGTAGGCAATTTACAGTTTTTATTACATATAATATTAATATGTATATTATTTTTAAAGGGTATTGTTTTTTTAGGTCATCAACCCATATCTAATTATAATATTGTTGTTTTGCATTTCTTTCATAGATATATATTATATATAGCGTCAGCATAAAACTACACATCGCCGGAAAAATAAAAACTATTTTTATTGTTATATATACATTATACACGTGTAATTTAAGATGTTATACATTTTATAAGTAGTCGGATGTTGTTGTTGGAGATTTTAATTCTTCTTTTCAAACAAGGATCGCTCGCGATATACACAACACGGAAATGTCAATTTTATTAGTCACGTCTTCTAAATATAATTACGTGCCTAATTATAAATGCGAATAACAGTTTTTATTATCAATTCAACTTACACTGTAGATACAATGGTCACATAATTAAATGTTGTATTGTGTATACAGGATGAGTTGAGTATCGTATTACAAAATTAACAGAGGTAACCATTGCACACTCATTTAATGCCACAATTTTCGTATCACTAGACTGAGCGCCCTGTACACTACACATCATATCATAACTATAATAATTATATTATTTTTTTAATATTAAATCATTTTACTGGTCGTATACACGGCGACGATTTACGATTGTTTTTCAACTAAAGTAACAATTAGCGCTATTTAGTGCATTCTCGTGCGTTATTCTAAAAATAGAAACGAAATAGGATAGTTTATCTACATACCGTAACAAACACAATATCATTATTTTTAATTTGTAAAAAAAACCTATATTAATCTAATTATTGACGAAAATAAATAAGAAAACATTCGTTAGTTATTACATAATGTCTACTATCGTTTTACTACAATTATTTAAGTCGTTACCTAAAAAAGTCATATGCAGGAATTATTCGTGTTCTGTTCTTTAATGAAATCGCTTTTAGGACGACTTGACATCGCTGAACGAATATTTATTATAATGTAGAATTTTTGCGTATTTTTACGAATAATGTAGGATTTTTATTTAGTTTTGGGAAATTTGGGGGGAGGCAAATATAAAATAACTCACTTACTTAAGTGGATTGTGGATAGTTGGGATAGAGAATGATATGAAAATAGATAGAGTGAATAGACGAGAATTAGGAGATATCTATAGAGGTTTTGGACTAGGATGGCTGACCCCATCTAGTTGGAGTGTATTATGGCGAGGTAGAATAAGAAGTGGACCTATTACTGAATTAAATACCTGATTATTTCTACGGATACTAAAAAATGTATTTATATATTTTTTTCAAAATTATTAAGTAATGAATATATATATATAAAATATTGTTTTAATTTAAAAACACCTAAATAGAAAATTTAGAAAACGTTAAATCCCTATAATGTATTTAAAAAAGCTATGTAAATGCTTATATGCTTATATCTAACGGGGAATATAGCAAAATTATAGTAACGTAGACCTCAAATTGTGACGTTTGATTGAACTTGATGTGTACAAAATGTTAACAAATTTAAAGAAAAACGTTTTTTTGAAATAATGTCATATTTGTTTTGTAAAATATCGTCTGACAGAGGTTTTAGAGAATTTTTAAAATGCTGCGATTCCTTGTCAGACGATAATATATTATAAAAAGGATGTGACATTATGTCAAAATATGTTTATATTTAAATTTGTTAACTGATTTTAGATTCTGAGTAAAGTGATGAATGTATTTTTATTTTATGTCAGAAAACATAAATTTGGACAGAAATAATGGTCCGATTACTACGAATAGGGTATGCTTCGGTAATGAATAGAATCTAGTAGTATCTAATTGGTACTGTATTTTATTAATTTTACGAATTTTCAAACGTTTTTCTTTGGGAGGTGAAAAACTAATAAAAAACTGTAAAATTCTCGAAAACTGTAATTTTGATGAACTTGGTTTTAAGTATTTCATGACAATTAAAACAAAGTTTTAAGTATTAATATAGGTGTCATATATGTAAGAAAAATTTTTGGAACTGGTATATATTGATTTTAAGTTTAAATATAAAGCTTAATATATAATTATATAATTTTTCAAAAATGTAATTTTATTCTCAATAATGTTCAATATAATTTTGAAATTTTGGGTAATACGATTGAAAATTTAATAGTTAAGTTAATAATTTACACCTATTAAATCGATTAAATCAAATTTCTGGCTTTTTATACTTTAAATTCTACCTAAACGTCACCTGTGATATTGCTATAATATTATTCCTTAGATAGTCAAAACAGAATTAAAGCAAAACATGCTATAATACGTTCTTTTGAATAAATATTGTATTTATATATTATAAGTTCATAACTAACATCCATTAGGTTATAATTAAATAGTTTACGTGCCTATATAATGTAATAACTTGTTGCAAAATTGAATGTTCAAATTTATTTTTTAGAAATTCGTATATATTTAAGCAGCCTAGTTGAGGTAGAGTGAAATTAATATGAATTATTATATTACTGGAGGCATAATGAATATAGCATGAATAAATTAAATAAATTAAAAGCATGATCGGCGAAATGTAGTTCCCAATAGATCAATTAAAAATATTTTAAAAAAAGGCTAAAACTTATACCGTTATTGTTTCAGTGTGTTCATAATAATTATTTAACTACATAATATACAATAATTATCATAATATTATTCGATGTGACTCGTTTTAGTTTTAATTACTTATAATTACCTGCACAAATTATTGGTGAGTTTTATTTACAATAATTAAATTAGAAAATAACAGAATATTATATAAAATTATTATTTATTTATGAAATAAAAAGTTATTATACTGTAGCCTGTAGATTCAAAACTCAAAGATTATAATAAAAAAATGATTTATTAAATTATATAACAATAATAAATTATTAGTTAATTAATTACAATTAAATTATTAAGTTAAAGATTTTATATATATTAAAAAATGTAGACATTTTTGCTTGCGCGCGTGTATTTTATTTTTTCAAATAAATCTTACAAAATAAGATTTTTATCATAATACTATATAATTCTGGTTTGTCAATAAGATAAGACACTTAGACACACGTGTACCTATACATACCTATTACATAAAAAAGTTTTTATTTAGTTTTTTAATTTCTTTATAATCATTAATATTTTAGAAATATAATATAAATATAGGGGAAGATCTAAAAAATAAAATTAGGAGGTTTTATTTGATACATATTGTGTTTACTTTTTTATTTTAATTGTTACTTATTTATTAAAAATAAAAAGTAAAAATACATTCTTAAATTAATATAGTTAATTTTATTGATATTTAACAATTTATTTAATGTAGGTTATTATTTGTATATACATATAGTGATAATACTGATTAATCAAACATGTTCTTCCAAAATTTAGTTTTAATTGTATACATTTATAAAAAATAATGTATAATCGGTACCTAACTAATATTTCTGAGAGCTTATATTATGTATTAAACTAAACATTTTGATAAATGCATGTTTCTTTATTATTAATTAATACTATATTAGTACATAGTATATCTATTATCTATATAATATCACATATGTACAAAGGATAATAGTAAAAAAGGTAAAACATAGATATTTTATCTGGTTTTAGTCATGTATGAAAATAAAAGGATACTTAATAATTAAGTGGATATTTGTAACATACAAACATTGTTAATGTTATACATTGGTTATTATATAAATATATTATAAAAGTATACTCACATTTTATAATTATTAATTTATACTATCGACTAAATATTACTAATTGATATGTAATAGGTTAATTAGGTCGATACCTAATTAACAGTTATAACTTAATACATACTATAAATAATTATTATTCAAAGAATAAATATTAATTCGAATAACCATAGAAACTACTGAATTTAGAAACGTTAATAATTTCAAAAAATTAATTCGAATAATTTGTAAAAAAAAACATGTTTAGTTTTGAAACAAATAATGGAAAATATTATAGGTATAGAGCATACAGAAGTTACTAAAAATTTTAAAAAAAATTAACAATAATATGCATAATTGAGGTTAAAAAGTGGGTTAAATATACATTAAATATTTAATATAATGCAATGTGCATTGATAAATATAGATGGGGAGGAATTATTTAAAAGAAATGTTGTAGCTTGGTTTCTTTAATGTGGTTAAATAAAATACAATTTGTATAAACTAAAGAAATTTTCTTTAATTCTGCATTTCACACGGTAATAAAACCAACTTGCAAAATTATATTTTTGGTGCAGCATATGTTGTTAAAATGAAATACCAAAATTAAAACTATGTAATATTTTGGAAAATTAACGCAATTTTATTTATTCTAGGTAATTGTTTATATACATTATACAGATATTAACTTTAGTACCTACATAATTAAATTTATTTCTCTTGTTTAAACAAAAAATTTATATATATATACCTATATATTATAATATCGATTTATTCATTATGTATTACGCTACAATTTATTATGTCGAAAGAGGTTATACTTTTGCAACTTATTTTACAACTTAGATTGTAATACACATTTTTATCAAAACAAACTTTATGTTAGAAAAAAAAATTAATTGCAATACAATTAATTTAGTACTTAACTTATTAAAATAAATAATAAATATTAATCAAAGTATTGGTATTCCAGTATTCGTATAAAAATTAATTTATTATTTTATATTTTCTTAACTAATTATTAATACTACTATTATACCTACATATACTCCCCCAATTCATTATTTGAACGAATGTAGTAATAAATAATAGAGCATGTCAAAAATGTTTAAAAAAAATATATATATATATAAAAAACTAAAATTATAGGTTTCTATATCACGAAAATACTATTAGGAAATAAAAAATTGATATTGTTTTCCCAATTGATAAGGTTGCCATTCAGGGGATATAATATATTATAATTATTGTTATTATAATAATAAGAAATTCTACAGAAATATACCTACTATAAAACTACAACGTATCGTACAAAAAGTTAACAATCTTTACAAAACTACAATAAATTAAAACAAGTACATTTTTGTAAAGGCATTATATAAAATACTATTATTGGTATACGAATGACACTTGACTAAAATATACCATAATTTCGACAC
>CM023358.1:64505445-64536190 GCA_013282895.1 Eriosoma lanigerum
TTGGTATACGAATGACACTTGACTAAAATATACCATAATTTCGACACTTTTATTTACAATAACCTCGAGAAATGAGCTGTAGGTAGTGTTTAATTACTAGTATCTATGCTTATCACACTTTTTTCATTATGATAATATTTTTTATTTTACGTATATATTATGATAAAATTGTTTTTAACGTTTTGTTGTTGATCGCCGTGTTAATAACTTCAAAATTACTGCTGTGAAATGACAAAAATAAAAAACGATGTGGCTGCAAGAATTCTTTATAGTATTCTTATATTATAATAATATATGGTATACTTGCAAACGAAACAAACTTTATAGTTGTATTCTATTCGATTTTCCAGACAAGTTCTATATAATATATTTATATACATTTTTTTTATGTATATAGGTTATACCTGTCATTTCGCTCGAGGTCAAAGAACACATTATTATTGCGATTTATATAAAACTTCGTTCGTGATTAGGCTTGTTTTAAAAACGTAAACAAAATTGATTTATTTCGAGTATGTATAATAATGCCTAATACACGAAACACGTACAACTGACGTACGATGTGTGACATATCAGTCACATATTTTAACGTTTTCATAAACTAGTTATATTAAAATTATATGTAGATTGTATTCAGCAATAGTCTGTATACCCTAAACAGCACACTTTTCGGAAAATTACATGCTAAAAGTAAGTAAATTAATTGGCTTGGTGATATCAAGAGAGAATGTCAAACTACTTTGATAATAAGTCAAGAGACCGAAAATTGGTTCTTTAAAATAATATTTTAAATGATTACACACATTAATAAAAAATATTGTTCAATTTATTATATCAAACATTATTTTTTTTTACTGACGATTATTTCTAATAAGTCAATACTAAAATGATTAATTACAATATTTTATATTATAATCATTCTTTCATTTGTTTGAAATAATAAATGGCTTGGACTATAAGTAGTGTTCTTTTTGTCATTTTTATACCGACAACGAGGACTGAGGATATACTAACATATCTGTCTGTTCACAACGATTCCAGAAAATCATCACGTCATATATGATATATCTAAGTATTTAGTGACATAGTGAGTTGTGCGTACGATCTACATTATTATTATTGGCACATTTTACACACATTAGTACTGCGGTATTACGTATATGGTATATACGTGTAGACATTTCGACATTTATTTTGTATATATTTTAGTTATTTAACGATTTGAGGTCAGTGAATATTGTATTATATTGTCATGTCTGTCCCGATGATCAACAAATGCCAGTAAAAGTGAAAGTATATTGTAGTGTAAATAAAAAAAAAAAAAAATAGTAAAAACATAATACACGATATAGGTGTTGCATATTTTATGTAACGATCGGTCATCGATTCCATTTAACGAAATGCAACATTATATTATTATAAATTATAGAGGTATATGATAGCGGGAATTGAATTTTTTTTTATTTGGTATTAAGGAGTATTTATAATGAGTAAAACGTTATATATGTATTATCAATATAATATGTATAACCTAACCTGTAAAATATTAAAATAATTAAAAAACCGTATATTTTCTCTCTATATTATGATATAAAAGTACATAGGCTAAGACATAAATTATTATATTACATAATTTGTATTGATAATTAGAGGTCGAATATATGCTCTTGAAATATTTAATATACCTATATCCTAAATAATGTTTTTCGTTTAAAATAATAAGTAATATTGGCTCTTTATATATTCATTTAAAATGTCAATATATGCCGTTTATATACTTCAAATGCAAAATATTCTTTTCTTATTCACTAAAAATGTAATTTAAAAATTGATTTTAATAACAAATGTTACTGTTTTACTTTTTAGTCCTTAATTTAGATATCGAATAAGTAAACATTGAAATAATAAAATAATACCTAAGTAAATAAATAAGCACTAAATTATTTATTAAGTAAATGTAAATGTATATTTATACAGAGAATTTAGAAAACTGAAAAGTATGAAATCATTTGTATTTAACTGTTGTTAATTTTTTTGGTGAAATAATTGGTAGAATTAATAGTTTTAAAACTCCATAGTACATTGTACATAAAAATAATCATAAAATGATTTTCTTCAACAAATTTAGTAATACTAAAGTATTAATGTTATGGTCTCAAATAATCTTAAACGTGTATTAAATATTTTCTAAACTGTAAATATAGGTACTTTTTTATGTAAAGAAATTTTTTCTATCTTTTAAAACTATATATACTTACCCAAATTAGAAACAAATACATAAAATCGTAAAAATTCAACTTCTACTTATAATATTGAAAACGGGTCAGTTCAATGTGTGTTTTCGTAATAAAAATAACAAAGATTATAATTTAAATACTTGATTGTTTATTTCGAGAGATTTAGAAAACATTAGATTTAAAACAATGTTTTGGGTTAAAATGCAAAGTATCAACGTGTTTTGTTTTTAAACGAATGATTTAGTATCTACAAGGTATATTGTATATAGTTATAAATATATATATATATATTATAATTATAATTTTTACGAGTATTGGAATTCGTAAGAATGTGAAAAAAATCAGTAAGAGTCATACATGTGATTATTTCAAACTGATTGGAATTGGGTATTATTGACTCATTGAGATTTCAATGTTTTATCGGTCCATATTTTTTAATTGTATAATTGATATACTTCGTAGCTAAAGTGTTTTTAATTTTTCTAGGAAATTTCATTTTGGAATACAACTGGTGTATAACATTCTATTTTTCTTTCATCACACCATTCACTTACAATTAGATGAGATCGGCCACCATCTACATAAATCTCGATCTCTATTATTCGGTCTTCCTCGCCATCTCTTTCTACATTCACTTCCATAACAACCCTCACTGCTTCTGAAGTTATGAATCATATTTTTTCATTGTCAATTATTGACGTATGATATTAATATTATAAAATTTTCAAATATTTTTAATACTTTTCCTAGTTCGCCGAACCGATCCGTGCTTGTATTCGCAGGCTTTTTTAAAAAATAAATACGAAGTTTCGTGTTGGCACGTGTCACATGCACTGCTGCTGCTGCTGATGTATACATTATGTATAGTCGTAAATAATATATAAATATATATTATATGTGCGTGTTATACCATATTATGGCGTAGTACGCGTTTTACTTGAGTCGTCCTAATTATCCGGTGACGAAGTTTTCTGGCCGCGACCAATAGGATTTCGTGAAAATCGCGCATACACATAGTGTAATATAAGTATTCATATTAATATTAAATTATACTACAATAAGCAGTTTAGCAACAGCACCACACTAACGTCGTTAAAACGTATACACACACGTGACCATTACTGCGCATACGTATATTATATTACGGGTTTCGAACAAATATAAAATATAATATTATATATATCCGTCAACGGTCGTTGGCCCCAATAAACATAAAAATGGCATTGGAAAAAATCTTAGGAATAGCCGCTAAAGGACACAATATATAGTACAGTAGTGTTGTGTTTTGCAGAAAAGACGAACGGATAGTAAAAATATCTGCAGAAAATTCTATTGGTAAATATTTATGTTATTGCAATAATTATTAAACAAAGCAAAGCCACGGACATTTTATTTTTTCAATTCTTTATATAGCATTAAAGTATACATGGTTATGGGTTTTAGGTTATGTAATCTAAAAGTTTGATAAAAATAAGTTCTAAATGAAAATTAGATTAAAATTTGCATGGATTTTAAATCTATTCCACACGTGTGCTCCGTCTGGATTTAGTACTTTAGAAGAAGAAAATATTATTGGGTTGTCCTCTTACTATAGTTCGAAAGCGAAATTTAGTAGCATGGAATTGATCGAATTTTGGATTTCGATCAAATATGCATATTTTCTTTTAATCAATACGGCGAAATGTATTGTAATTTTATTTTCGACTTCATATTCATGTGAAGTTTGATTTTCGGAGTTTTCTGTAATAAAGATGTAAGTATCGAGCAAAAAATTTTATTTAAAAGAAAACGAGAATGGTTTAGTTTAATTTCAAGATTTGTGATAATTGTATCTGCACCTCAAACATTCCATCATAAAATTGTTAATTTATTATTATAAATTTTATGAATAAAATACGTAATTTAATAATTACAATAATATAATAAATTAATATATTTACTCAAGAATGGAGTTATTTGACTTATTATAATTAATTATAATTTATAATATTACATCTATTTTTTCTGGTTTTCGTAAATGTTTATCTTTTCCTTGTGATTGGTAATTCTGAGACGCGGGGAAGAATGATTGAGAAAATATTGCCGAGAGTCGAAAAAGTTTGGGAACCATTGCATTATATAGGTTTCTGTGGTTTATTGATAACTAAAATATTTACAATAATGGCAGGCGTATTATATTATTGTATTTACATTAATATATGATAAGACGGATGTATTGTTATAATTTAGAA
The DNA here is from genome assembly GCA_013282895.1 of Eriosoma lanigerum. NCBI lineage: Eukaryota > Metazoa > Arthropoda > Insecta > Hemiptera > Aphididae > Eriosoma > Eriosoma lanigerum. The sequence goes on from CM023358.1 coordinate 64,509,914, forward strand.
GTGTTTGCACATATTTATGATATAGGTGAGTGGGGACGAATCCCCACGGGTTCCTCGTCAGGCTTTTTCAGAGAGATTCGAAGGAAACTTGAGAGATTTTCGCGGTGTAGGTTTCACGAAGTGTACGTGGTGCGACTTAAAGCCCCAGAACACGTCGGCTTTTGTATACTTACGCTACCCGTCTCCCGATGTTTCCGTCTCCGTACGATATTATTTCTCTCGTTAGACCATATTATATTATAAAGAGGATCTTTCTCGAGTACGAGCGCATAAAATCTCGAATCAAACCCCATCCTCGTATTGTGTAGAACACTGAGTACCTCTATTTATATTACTTTTAAAAACTATATGATATACAATATGCACAATACGAGTAACGTCTTACCCTATCGAAGTGTTAGGTTAGGTTTATAATTTCAGATATATATATACGCGGAGTTTACCCCAACGGTCGACATTTTTGTAAAATGTTCACGATGTTACCAATCGGCAACGGGCAATGTGTGTTAAATTATCCGATTTTGTCTTAACGAAATCTAATTCTGAAAAGATACTGCAGTGATATGCATAAATATACAGTCAAGACTATATATTATTATATATGCACAGCACATCCTCATCGCATAACATTTCCCGTCGACGAGAGATCGTGTTTCCAAATTTCCGAGAAAAAGATTTATCACACAAACAACAACAACAACAACAACAACAAAAATAATACAATATAAATACGTCGACGTTTCCGCACATATTCAGATATTATATCTGATACCACATGATGACATTATGCACTGATGCACTATAATGATATGACGTAATTCTGTAATGTAATATGACAGTATTGAAAATTGATAACCGATTGATTGTGTACTAGACAGATATAATAATTATACAAATGTTCTGGGGGCCTATTCTCAAACGTATCGAAACCGGCTTTCGATCAAAAATCGATCGAAACGATCTCTGTTTTCGATAGATAACAAAAACACTATTCTCAAATCGTTTTCGATTACTTATTCGATAGCACAATTCGACAGTATGCAACGATAGTGAATTAGGTGTCGAAAACTGTTTCAATATATTATTTTCTCTTTAATTAACTAATATATCAGTTCTTATTATTATTATTTTTTTTAATTTGTTATTAACTTCACGAAATACGAACAAACGTTAAATATCTGTTAATTTTATGTGTTATAAATTATAATATTTTTGTGGCTTAATTATATTTAAATTATGGCATTTGATGACAATTTATTTTGATGTCGAAAATATTAAAGTTAGGAATCACGTTCTAATTTATTACCTATTCTAAATCTAATTAGTTTCTAATTTATCTTATTTATTAAATATAGATTATTTGCTTTCGATTATAAGCATTTTCCATTAATTCTTTATAGAATTTTGCAGCTCTTTTTGCTATCCCAGATTTTAATTGAGGTATTATTAATGAAATGTGTCTATATGAGTCGATTATATTAAAATCAATGTATGTTTTTGAAATACAAATAGTAAGCGAAAACCAATTCTTAATATTTCACTAAACTTATAAAATTGTAATAGTTAAATAGTGTTGTTGTGGTGAAAAAAAGTGAGGACTCCAGGCAGAATTGCCGATCTGCAAGTGTTAATAATATCATGAAATCGTGTTTTTATTAATCGATACTTTTCCGTCGGAAATATAAAACGTTTCGAAAATGGGGGCAAATCGAATATTGAAAATCATAAAATTGCAAAATATAAAATCCTACGCACAATCTCATATTATAATAACATAAAGTTATTAAAAATCAACGCCGTATAATATTGTAAAATTATAGTATATTATCGACGGAACAAAACCCAGTAAAAAAACGGTAAGCTTGTTGCTTGTCTGTATATCAATTCAATTCATTGATGTTATTCGACCGGCGATAACGTTTTGTTTACGCAAAACATTTTGTTTTCAAAATCGTATTTATACAGTTTCGCGCGTCAGTGTATAAGCCCTAAAGGTTTTGCATTGTGAATTGAATAACATTTAAATAATACGTAATTATGCAACCGTTCTGTTTTTTTTTTTTTTTTACACCTGTAGACATTTAACGTAATTATACGGCCATGTGCACCAGCTCAGAGCGAAAAGCGTATTTAATATGTACGCTATATATTTATTAATATGGTTATGCTAAATTAGCATTGCTATAATATTATCTCACAATTCGAAATAATTGTAACATTAATTATTATAACATGAAATTCGTTATAGGTATAGGCAATATATTTATTTAAGTACTCACTTTCTCACGGCCGCCCGTATTGTTTCGCAAGTTTCCTGCAACATAATATAAATATGAATATAATATAGAAATTATATAGACCAATACAGAAAAGCAGTGCGCGCACTATAAATAATATTATCATTTGCAGGAGAGATTTAAGGGTCGTGTTTATAAATACGTGTATTATTTTCGTTGTTTATTCAATAACGAATTTATTTATAACATTGTTTATATTACGCAAATGGTCATGCTTTGTTTTTTAAACATATTTTGCTCCATAAACCTTGAAATCGATTCGCGGTCATGGTGTACCTACAGGAAGAAAATATTCATTTTATAAATATTGATAACTAAATTTAAAGGCAGACATGTTGATGAAAATCATAAAATAAAAAAAGGCACCAAAATTCAACTTCTTACTGAATTAATGCAAAAAAAAACACTTTGTTCTTTCCAAAAATTTTGTCGAATATTTTTTCGTAATATTTCGTATTACACATGCACTTTTTAGTTTAAATCATAAATTCGTGGACACAAAATAAAATTTGTCCCCTACTCTTAATACAGTAATTTTTTGAAAAAAAAATTTTACCAGGTTTAATCTTTATCAAGGAGAAATGTATGTATAAAATATGAAGTAAACTTAAAAAAATAAATAACATATTAATATAGTATCAACTAGTTACTGTACTTTATTTATACATTATTCTTTTAACAAATTTTTTTCAATAATGTTTTTTTGGGTTTAATTCCTAATTTTAGTAAAATAATTTTAACAAGTTTTAAGAAATCAAGTTATAAAATATAATAATTATTAATAACAAATTTTAACAAACTTTATTTTTGATCAAATTTCTTTGATTTATTATTTATTATACATTTGTCAAAAATTTAAAAAATAGAACAACAACAAAACATAGTTTAGAAATATTTTTTTTCTTTAAATTACATTTAAAACTTAACTAATTAAGTCAGTAATTTTGAATAAATTTGTCATAATCTAAGATTTTCAACTATTAGTCACTACACTTCATTCCGTATTACACATAACTGATTTGGTAGCTAAAAATAAACTATAATTAATACATGTTTCTCCAGCCCCTCCTCAGCTTAAATTTATTCATTCTTTTAAAAATTGCTTTGCCAATATTTAGTACTCCATTTGTACGAATTTGTTACAGACGTTTAATTTTTTATCGCCATTACTTTAAAAATATAATATTTTTATATTGTATTCGTGCGTAGTACATGAATATATAAAACAAGTCATACAGCTTTATACGAGTACTTTTGTTTAATATTTAACGTAGGGAATTGAGAGTTTTTTCGACGTCAGATACACCTCTCGTTGCGATTTTTTAAAAAATTGAACGTTTCAATAACTAGAACACATTTCGCATAGATTTGCATGACTAAAATTAAAATTTTCTCGAGTTTAATTTTAGAATTCTATTGAAGAAACCGCGAGTGCCCCCTGGCAAATTTGTATGTGTTTTTTGAAACTAATGTCGTACAAATTTTGATGTTAGATGTACAAATTTGTAAAAATAGAGCATTAAATATTGGCGAAAAAAAAAATCTAAAATTGCAGTGTCGAGGGGCTAGTGTACGTGTAACGTAGATACGTAATTTATTATAAGTTACAAAAAATGAATTTGCTACCTAAATTTCTCATTAGTTTATATCTTATTAATTTATTACGTATATTTGACTAAAATAAAAAATATATATATATATAAAAGCCACAAATAGTATAATATATTATTGTAGTAATTAACTTTTTTAACGTTAAAAGAATACTATTATATTATCGTCTGGTGAGCACAACATCAATAATAATAAAATACTATTAATGTATAGTTTGCAGTCCGGCGAGACATAATATTTGTCGACGATCGCGTTTTGTTATCAGATATTTATCATACAATATGCAATTTTTATAATTCCAATGTGATCTTAAACTAGGTATTTGGTGGTTAAAAACATTAGTTATAAAATACGTAAAACGACACTTTTAGGTTATTTGGTGCAAATCGAATGTTTTACCCACACTTATTTTGCTGCTATAAAATCCATAAAATTTTATGATATATTTAAATTCTGATCACTCTGTATACAGTCCGGAGAAATTGAAAGCGAACAATTTGCAATATAATGACGATTTTTCGCACGTTTATATAATCGCGTCAAAACAAACGAGGATACTTTTTTACGAAATAAATATATATAATATTAATGATATTATTATAGTTACGACGTGTGCATTTAGATTTAACTGCGCGGGAGAAAACAGCCGAAGAAGATTTTATAGAAGGCCACGTAAAAACATAAAGGTAAAAATATTATTGTTATTATTATAGCTGTATAGAGGTATAATTTTATTATTATAACATATTAACGGTGGCGGTGACTGTTCATGCGTTTTCGAACTCTATTTTTAAATAAATATTCGCGTCCGAAATATGATGATGTCATGTACATTATGACGCATGTACGATTTATCATCAAATATAAATATACAATCACATTGCGTCATTGACCAAAATGCGTTTGTGGTAATTTTTACATAGGTACATTTTTATAGTTTAAATTTTAAAGCACACCTACACAGAACAATGATGTACGTTTAGGATTTTTTATATATTTTCTTATCAATTAATAAATATAAGTTTTAGGTTCGTGAAATGATATAAAGTTCTAATAATATCCACTTTTTATTACACTGTACTGTACATATACTGTATATCCAAAAACATTTTATTTATGCTAATTTCAGATCTGTTGTGATCAAATTAACCAATTAAATATATTATTACACAGTCGTGCGCACAAAATGTAAACAATTATTTTTTGACCTAATTTAAAGTATAACTTCCTAATCTAATTACAAGGAGAAAAATATCAAAGCTACTCCATGAACCTACCTAAGTAACTAATCAATACAACTTTGTTATAATCATTGTTCTACTATTATTTCTACAAACCTATAAAATTTAACATAACATAATCACATAGACCCTAGAGTTTATCCATTGATCACTGGATCAGCAATTAGTATTCCGATATCGTAATCTGTGATAGAATTTAAGTTCGAAGCGACGATGATGATAATAATATGCACATATTATAGTATACTGTTATCAATTTCATGAACGGACGCATAATACGGACGTAATATTACAAATTATTCATATATTGAAGGAGGAAATCTTGCCTATGATATTATACTAATTTTGTCTATCCCACGAGATAAAAAATATTCAGAAAATAAACAGTTCAAATTTCATAAAAAATAATTACTAAATATATAAAATAAATTTCTCGTGGTGTACAGAAATAATTTCGGAATACTATGAAATATAATCCCTTTAGAACAAGATCTTTACATGGTAAAGCGAATATCTTATTAAATTAAATTTAATAATTATTAATTAAATTTATTTAATTTAACTATTATAATTGTTTAGTGAAGTAGTAAGTACGATAAAACCTAGACATTTCTCCGTTCGAAATCAATAGCCAAACTAACCCTGATTTCAAAGATCGTGACGTAATATTTGATTTAAGAAAATAATATTTAATATTAACACTTTTTTCGACAACATTAATAATAATAAGATATAATTTATTGTGTAATGCGGTTTATAAATATATGTAAAACTATATACCCGCTATTAAGAAAATTTTAAAAAATTATAACGATATTAATAGAATGCCTCAAGGTCAATAGCACTCTAATTTTGTATAATTTATTTGCAAAAAAAAAATTTAGTCGTATATCGCGGAGTATAATAGTGATCAGAATTTATGTTATACTAAATTTTCTTGATATTTTCGTAATTTTGAATAGGTTTCAGAGAATAATTTATACCTGTAAGGTATATACCTAAATGGTATATATAAGGCAGGTAATGAACAGGTAATATATCTGTTTAAAAGTTTTTAAGTATAATTTTTGATAAACTCTGTTATCAAATCTGAAATGGGACGTAAAGATAACTGATGAAATAAAAGGATAACTGATGCACGAAAAGCAGGAAGAATTATTTCAATTTTGAGTATTTATTTTAATAAATTATAATTTAGAACTCCGATTGTCACCGTGAAGGCGTGAACTCCCAAAAAACGCTACAAAAAAAGTACCACAAATCGTATATCTCGGGAACGCGAACTATTACGATTTCCTGTGTTCGAAACTGAATTTCCCGGAAAATCGAGTAAACATTTAAATTATTCAAACCAAACATAGAGATAATATAATATATTATGATGTGAAAAGAGCCCTCCTGTGCAGTGATTTGTATTGTTATGGTGACATTGGCTGCGTAACGAGTATAGAATACAAATCATTGTTATGCCTAAAAAGTGTTTTTGTATTTCCGTCGTTACTTGTAAAATTATCTTAGAATAATAATTTTGGTATACGAAAGAGAAGAATTTAATTATTGGTGTTTATTCGTCAGTATTTTCAATTTGAAATCGTATTTTATTAATCATGTATACATGTTAAAACCTAGTGGTTGAAAATGCGATTTTTTCAATTAAAAGTATAAAACATTGTAAAATTTTATGATATAAACTAATCCGACATAAAATGATCGGCTAAGTTTTTTATTTTAATTCGATACCAAATCGTGTGTTACGATAATAAATTATTATATGAGATGGAAATGTGGAAATGTGAATATTCTTGTATTCACGATCTATTTATTGGTGTGTCCCGTCATTAAGATATATCAGTCGGATCTAGGAATTTCTCACGGAGGGGGGGGATATTAAATATGTGTGTAGTACTATGTACATATAGGTATAGGTACACTTTATTAATATAAACATAAAATAATAAATTTTTATTACAATAAAAGCTATTTTACCTAAAAATATTATATGACCCCCAGATGACCCCCCGTAAATCCACCACCGTATCATATTATTATTAATATATAGCATTATAACGAAATGATTTCGCCTGTGAATAAAGTGTGGACACATAAGGCGACCTCGGTCTTATTCGGTTTTGCCGCGATGTTTTGATGACCCCACACGGACGTCCAAAAATACGATCGAAATAATAATAATAATATTATAATCGTCGACGATCGCGAGCCAAACTCGCGGTTCTCCGGTCAGTCGTAAAAAATAAATAAAATAATAATAATAACAAACAACAAACAACAAACAACAAAATAATAATATTATAACATATTATTATATTATTATGATACTGGCGGTCGACGTGAAAATAGCGTGTACGTATACATTTTGTATTTTTATGCGTATAAAACCAGAACGGATGGAAAAATATTACTCAGCGTAAAACTCAAGAGGAAATAAATACATATTATTTATTAACTAAAAATTATGAAACTATAATATACCAACATGGTTTAATAGAAAATCGTGTATTCGTGCAATATGATATGGTTGACAATGTTTGGACATTTTAAGCAACCATTTTCTAAACTAACATTTCAATTATTGTTATTAAAACATGAATTAATTGTTATCATTTGAATCGGAATAGTATTATATAACACAAACAATAACATTTTTTTAATCAATATAAATATTATTTACTAATATACCTAGTAATAAATATTGTGTTTTTGTATCTATCATCCGATTCTTATTTATTTACATTTTAAGCCTCTGTTGTATTATGTTGCAAAAATAATGGATAATATTGCAAAAATACATAATTTCCACCTTTTTTGTAATATTAAAAAGTGATCGCCTGCATGTATGCATGTATACGTCACAATGGTGCAATCATTATTTTATTTTCGACCTACCTGGTTGATAATTATACGAAAATGTACAATAGCCAATTCATGACGGATATAGTAATAATTGTTTTGTTAACTAAACTTTTATGTTAATTCAATTAATTAGAACAATTTTTTTTTACATTTATATCACTGTTATGTCATTTTGACGTAGAAATATACAAATAAATATTTTAAATTTCAGTTTCTAGCTATATAACATTTTAGTTTTACATCATGTCCTAATACATATGTATATTATTTTAAAATAACAATAGTATCATCGACCACCCAAGTTTGAAAATCTCAATGTTATGTTTCCCTCGAAGAAATATTGTATTGTAGAATTACTTAATCGACAGCAAATAATTAAAAATATATCATAACGATTCCAAATTGTCAAGCGTGTAAAAACGGTATTTTAAGGTACAAATAATGGATAAAAAATGCACAAGGAATCAAAAGACGACAAAATAACTATTTAAATCATCGAAGTAATTTGGATATTAAAGATGATTCTTTGATATGCACATATTTGTTTTCTCACAATATTGACAACTTTGCTGGAAACAACAATAAAAAATTGTAGACAAAAAATTTGCCCGGTACAATAGGTTGATTTGTTGGTCTGGGCGCGCGGCTTGATATTATATTTCCATGAAATACAATTGCGCGGAAATATTACAATTATTTTAAAACGTGTAATGTTGGAATTACTTGATGATGTACACGTTTTCTACGAATAGGTACATATTTTATGGTCGGATTTCGTGTAAAACCAAAGCGGACCTACCGTATACAATTGTATTATACTTAGGGTCATCGCGCCGGGTGCTGTCGCAGCGGCAGGTGGATATCGTGTATGTACGACGAATCCTCGAGGGGCGGCCTTGAATAAGGTGAAACATCGGTCCGACGACAACGACGGGTAACCTAACCTACCCGTACCTTATATAGTTCAGCTATACTTTTCTTTTATAATCGTTTATATACATATAAAAATAAAAACACCGGCGAAGCACGTGTTTTATACGAGTATTTGTTGTATTTATTGCATGTGTGACTCGGGTGTGTATACTTATACAGAGTGATCAGAAATTCTTGTTACAGAAATAACGGAGATTACATTAAAAACGTAAGTAATTCTACCATATTAATGACACGTAATTCTGACTACTCTGTATAATCTGTTTAATATGTATATATATACCTCGCCGCAGAGTGTTTGTCTGTTGCGAGATTAAAATCCCTCAAGCGAGTCACCACCTGGGAACCGATGACGTTGTGTTGTTCATATATTATATAATATTATAAGGTATCTACTATATAATATTATTATAATTGTTGCGCACAAGATTTATACACGAGACGTATATAATGTGTGCACCTTTATATACGAATGTAAATATAAAATATACAAAAACTACCCATAACGAGTATCAAAAATATAATATAGATTCGATCTAAAACGTAACTACTAATTTCACACAGATGAAATTAAATAGGACAATAAGCTTGACTGTGCATAATTTTTTTTAGAAATGCGGTTAAGCGTGGACCTGCAAGAAGAGAAAAATTTAATTCCTCAATATATGTTATTTGAGGTTAAGAATATTTTGTTACGTAAATTATCATATAATTAGTCAATTGATTGCACTTCTTTCATTTTGCAATGATTGTTACCGATCTGATCAAAATAGTGATTCAATCACAGAACTTAATTTGCGTATCTGTTTACCTTGCTGTCACCAATTACATATCAAAGGGTCGAAGATAATTCTTGGTTCTAAAACATGATGTTTATTATTTATGTTATTTACGACCGATACTAATAATCGGCTCCATGTCAAAATATCTCCTAAAAAATTTATCCAATCAACATTTCATTATTCAAAATTAATCAAAATATATTTAATGTTTTTTTTATTTAATATAAACCGTTAAAAAGTACAAACTATTAACATATTATGCATACTTATATAATGACACCTTTCTATTAATATTATATAATACTGTTTCATCTTTAAATAAATGAAAATACAAAAAATAAATAAATATTTAATAATATATCAGATTCTTCTTAAATAGTCGAATTCTGATACTTCGAGCAGTGACTCACTAATAATACGAATTAGGTATAACATTATTTTCCTTGCAGCCTTCTGCATAGGTATATCATACCATATCTGGGTATGAACTAAACTTTTATTTATATTATTAACTAAATGCTTATTTACCAAAACAACCACAATTATTAAATATTATGTTGTAAAAATAATGGAGATAACATTGAAAACGTATGACTAACTGATTATGTTATAGCTTATAAAATATATAGGTACCTCCATGGTTAAGTTATCCATATCTCATATATAAATATTATAACTAAATGTTATAACTAAGACTGAGCGATTTTGAAGCACTTAAAATTTTTTTTAAAGGTTACTGTGCGATGCAAATCTGTTATATGTACTTTTGAATGAGAATAAGTAAATATATTTTGCATTTTTTGACAATTTTTAGTTTTTAGGGCATTTTTAGAGTTTTTGGATTCAAAATATGAACTTGAAATTTTATTTTAAAATGTTTACATACCAACATGATTTTTATATAAATGTAAATATAACAAAAAATAAAGTAGGTACTCATAAATCGTAGTATATTATCGGACAATTTGTTGAAATGTCAAAACCTAGATAACGAGCGGCTGCGTCTACGATAAAACTATCGTGGTATATTTATAATGAAAAATTATATATATTAATAATATTTTTAAGAACATTTTTTAGGTTTATTTAATGTATTTTTTGAGTTTTCCAAGTCGTTTTTGCATTTTTTAATAATATTAAAATGTCAGCCTTAGTTATAACCTAATAAAATTTATGTTTTTTTTTAAAGATTGTATTAATGATATTTTGACCGTAGAAATTTTTTCGGAAATATTCACCTACTAATCTTATTATTTATCAGAATTTGTAATACATAGTTTGGTCTCCTTATCTAAAGTCTTTATAGAGATTAATTATGATAAGTGATAAACTGATAACATTTCGTTATCTTTAAGCAATCTTAAAACCAAGTATCAAAAAGTAATAAAAAATATTAAGATTATTTTGTTGTCTACTTGTTATCTTTTTGTAATTCAAATTTAGATTTAAAGAATATAGAAGAAAATCGATCACGAGAATTGTCACCCGATGACGTATTTTGTTCAAAATATTTGATATTAAGCCTAAATTTAACTATATTTTCAATTGCGAGTACACTAGTACAACTGCACAATGACACAATCCCATCATACATCTAACATTAACAAAAAATTGAGATTACAATATTAATATATTAAACATGTATTATAATAATATTTGTATAAATTGTCATCCTACAGTTTTTTTAACATTCAATTCTGATCACACTGTGGCCATACGCCTTAACTCAAATATCAATCGTCCTGTTCTGTTATTTATATATTGTTATTATTATATAAGTTTATATTTTAATAAATAATTTATAAACGACCGATCGACAAGTTATAATATAATATTATTATTTTCGCAATTTTGCGTGTATACATCACACTACATAACGTTGGAAATATAGAAATCTTCTCATTTATATATTTAGGCCGCTCGTAGCTCATATAATACACATGCATCACGAGTAATATTAGCGTAATATTTTGTTTTGTTTTTCGCCAATTCATTGTCATAATTACTTTTCGTCGTTATATTTGCAAGTTTAATTTTCTTTTGTTTTCGCACATTGTACCAATTGTTACATAGGTATTATAATAAGAATACGGTCGAAATTTCTGTAGGTACCAATACGAGATATTGCATATAATATCATATATACCTATATATGCGTCATACAGCGGAGGTTAAGAGGTCTCTCACACGTCGTCTTTTCCTAATTATTTACCTATCAGTTTTCGTTGAAACACGTCGCATACATTATTAATAATCATAAAATTATTATTCTGCGCGTTAAAGTTTTTTTTTTTTTTTGTATCCCGTCAGACTTATTCAATAATTTTCAACATTCAGTTTTTCAATTTTTCGTGTCAGACACGCGAAACGATGAGTGACGCGCAGACACACACCCGCGTCATAGCCGAGTTGAGCTATTGGCAATATTTGCACGACCGAATTGCGCACGTAAAGTGGCACACGAATCTACGGGGAAAGGAAATGGAAACGTTTGAACTATTTACGCCGTTATACAAAAAGGAAAAAATAATTTTCGACGACTCGATCGTAAATCGAAATCACCGATTAACAGTAATAATAATTGATAATTAAATAAAATAATAATAATAATCGTCAATGTGTCCGTCAAACGGTTACTATTTATTATTGATCAAACATTCAATATTCGCACGTTATTATTAAGTTGTGCTCATAAATGTGTTTTAAGGTTGTATCGTTACAATTGTTATATTATACTTAATAATATATAATCTTATAGTATACTTACATAAAAAGTAATAGATAATTAAGGAATTTGGTCTTTTTTAGAGAAGAAAAAATACCGATATTTGAAAAATGGATATTTTACGAAAGAGACAAACAACATTTGGCTTATTATTTCTATGTAAATAATGTCGCCATATAACCTCTAAAACTTATCATTAAGTTTAGTTCTTGTGTAATCTCCGTCATATAAACTCCTTTGTTATCGTTATATATCCAGACTAAGACAACTATTTGAAAATCGAGTTTGTGTCATTGAAACTCAAATTTAAACAACCAACCGCAATATATTTGAAACTTTTTAGGGCTGACAGATACGGTTTACCGATTCACGATTTATAATTGTACTTGGTTAATTTATGGTGGACTGGAAACAACGATTTTGGATCACGCTAACCAAACTGTATACCTATTACCTGTCTATACACTATACCAACATGCCTTATTAATAAATAATATTTTCATCATATAAAGGTCCAACCACGCTGCCGCGGTGACGGTTAAGTTGGGTAGTGGAAGTTAAACTTGATGCACAAGATAGGTACAAATGCACAATTTTATTATTATGTTATACTATTATTATATTGTATTAAGTAAAATTTTGTATGTACTTGCAAATCATAACTAAAATAAAATAAAATAAATTTCAAATTTTTTTTAAGTCCAGGAATATTCTTAATATTCATGTACACTCCTTAAGGGCCTCTGCAATAATTTTTGGGTCTAGTACATCTCACCGCCACCGTTTCGTAGCCAACCGACTCACCACTAGATACTTCGCCGATATAAACAAGCAATTTTCAAGCAGTACGAAATCAATTTAAAATAAATTTTCTCTAAAATATCGTTAAATTTATATTGTTAATGTGTTATCATAAATAACCTAGAATACATTTTAAAATAATTATACAAATTGTCTTTTCAATCGCCTGAAATACCTTGTCACCTTATATAAATAGGCGTTTTGGTTTGGAATCCAGAACCATAGTTATACGGTAGAAATTTGCATCTTTTTAATTTTCAATAATAGATTAGAGTAACCTAACCTAAACATAAAGTAGATTATTATCACAGGCTATTGGTAATTAATAAATTGAAATGTATTAACGGATTATTTTTAAAATATAAAATAAATTGGTAGTCATATTATATTTATATATGTTATTAAGATTTATTAAGATTGTTAATAATTGTGGAGAACTCTGAGAATTAAAAAACTATAACGCATTAACAATATAAATTTAACGTCAGTTAAGAGAAAATTTCTTTTCAATTGGTTTTGTACTGCAGCAGCGGCGAGATGTCCGTTTCCGAGAATTTTTCAAGGGGGCAAAATATTTTAATTTACAATTTTTAGTTTCACCATCCGACTAGCGCTAAATTATGGTTTGTGAAATGTTTTCTTTTATAAGTAATTTATTAACAAAAAAATGATTAAAAAATGTTTATTTTGTGATTTTTCATATTACATATTGATTATAATAATTGACAGGCAATGAATGGGCAGTGATTAATCGGGAATTTTCTCGCACGTGCGCGCCGCCAAATATTCTCGAACTCGACCCATCGAAACGAGTAGAGAACATTCTAGAAAACACACGACAGCGGTCGCGGCGGCAATTACGTTCTCAATATTTACGTCACCAATAAAATCCATATTCCAATTAAGACAACTACACTTAATATTATTAATAACAATGAAATAAAACGAGACAATTTAGATAATTAGAACATGTGTATTTGCAGAGCATAGTAGAGTGTAATAGTTGGCACACACACACACACACTCGCGCGCGCGTGCAGTTTTTACAGTTTTTGCGTTCGTACTGCGTTTAGGAAATATCAATACAATATAGAGAAATAACAATAAAATAAATAATAACTATTGGGTGGTATACAATAACATACCCTTTAATACGCACATGTTTAGCCATGGACTAGATAGAAACTTAGGTTTATCAGCCACCAAAGAGAGTTTATATAATATATTTTAAAAAACCTCATTGTGTTATTATATTATGTCTTTGCCATTAAACAATAGGTATATAAATAGTATACGTTTCGCACGGGATCAACGATCATGCAAAGTGAGAACAGAAAAAAAAATCGAAATTAAATTTTGGACAATATCTTTTGTTATGCACATTTTATTTTCGTCTGCAGGCTGGCGCCGATGGTTGATTGTCGTGTCCAATAAATAATATTTCCGCGCATGTAAAAACGTTTAATATATACATAAAAAAGAAATAGAGAACGAAAAAACAACTAACTAATTTTAATTTAGTTATTATTATTTATTTCGCACGAAACTCCATATCGCTGTCATGGAAATTCTGTATGGATAACACGAAAACAAGACTATATAAACACTAAAAACGTATAGGTGCGATATGTCATGTTAATTTAATAAAATCAAGTTTAAAAGTATATATTAGGTAAACAAAATATTTTAAACAATTTTTAAAGCAAATAAACAGATGTCTTTGATAAATAATCGAATTAAAATGAACGTCAATTTCCAAAAAAATTGTATATTTATTATTTAGCGTCACTCAGTTAAACTTATATTGTTATACATTTATAATCACATCATTACATTGCATTGATTATCTTTTTTCTTATTTAGCTGTGATACAGCAAACATTTTTTTGTTATATAGAAAGTTATATAGAGAGTTCGTGAGTTAGTTATACAAATAAAAAATTTTTCATTGAAAATTTAGCTGATAGTTAAGTGAGTCATATTTCCGTTGATAAATTTAAAAAATAATCAAAATGTGAAGATATCATCTTAAGTTGATTAATAATGTATTGAAATTTGAAATACATACATAATAGTTAAAAATGTTCGAAATATGCGAAATAACATTTAGCCCGCCAATTTATAAGTTCAGATTAAAATTTGTATCGTGCCAATATAGTTAAATTTTTTATGCGTATTTCATATTTACATATTTTTATAATATATTCAATTATCTATACAAGTATTAATACTTAATATAGTTTCTAAATTGATTATTTGTTATTACTGAGTATAATCACATAAGGTATAGCATAGTATGAATAATTCAAAACAAAAAATATTAAAAAGCAAAATTAGTTTTACTTCATTAAAATCGAAATTCGATGAAACATATTCAATGTATAAAAGAACATTATATTTATTTGTTTATCATTGACTAAAAAAAAAGTCAATCTTAACCCTGGTGATCACAATATATTTTATATTATTATATAAATTCTGTGTAAATTATAACAATCCAAAATATAGAAATTCACTTAATTTAATTTGCGACAATAATTAAAGTTTATAATATTATACATTATTGTATACTATATACGCACTTGATAGTTGATTTCATTAAAAATGATTGTACTCGTCGTCACCGGTTGGTCCTTCAGGGGTATCCCTTAACCACCCCACCCCGTCACACACCCTGATTGTTACCGGGTGTGTTCACGTCTAGCTCGCCGGGTGCATCTAAACATATCACCCAACCAGACGACTTCTGCGACTCCGGGCATCGTGTCTTTTCTCCCGTGCGATATTTCACATTGTAAATCGTTTCTTTTATACAATTTATTACATTATTTTCTTTTTTCCCATATTCTATTCACTCGAGGGAAACAGGTAAATAAATGCTGCACGCGCGTATATATTTAATATATATAATATGTCTACACACGAGTGCATTATATTTTCGTGCCAGATGTCCGTCTGTGACGATCGAAAGAGAAAAATAAAAGATCTTAAGAAATAGGTATAGGTACATTACCTACCCTATATAATATATATATATATATACTGTATAAACGTATCATCTCTCGCCACGAGGCGTATTATATATTTTATAATGCGCGTTCAAAACACCTGGCTGGAGAGTGCCGAAACAGTCGTCATTCTACATGTATGGCGGCATCGATGCAGCAGCCATCTAATATATTTTTTATAATTGTATACGGAGTGTATCGCGAGGATTCGACATTTTTAAGTATAATATCAATGTAAAAATTCAAATCCTCGTGATAATAGTTACATTGCACGCTGTATATAATAACGTCTGCCACCGTAGCCGCGTGCGTTAGCTGTTTCGGTCCCGACGCGGTCACAGCCCCCGAAAAATAATGTAAATACATAATAACGTAATACGTAATTTATCTTTTCGTTTTTCCCTCCGTCGGTAGTCCAATTGCATATACGTACAATGTACCTATATCGTATATAATAGCATTATATCGGTTCAGGACTATAGTGGGTTCACGAAATTAGAATCTACCGTGGTGTGACCGATAGCCGAAACTTTGAATTTTAGTGCGGTCCAATCTCACCGAATGCGAGGGAAGATTAGGGAACTTTAGGTAATAAATTAATATGCGTCCTAAATTAACGTAGGAAATCTATGATTAGGTAAATACGCGATAGTGACATATCGAGACAAACTATATAGGTATAACCACGGTGGTCACTGCGATAACTACAGATTAAATGAAATCGGATGGCTCTTTCCTGGATACATATAGTTGTGGAATTTGGATAGAATGAATGAATGTACATCACATCGTACATTATCTTAAACTTGTTATGATTTGGAAAAAAGTCACGTTATAGCGATATTTAGGTTTTGTTTTTGTAAAATATAGATGTAGATATACAGATCTTTAGTGATATTTTATATAGTACCTAATACCTATATGATATGCATAATAATTCAAATATAATATTTAAATAATATAAATTTGATTTTATTCATAGAACATTACTCATTTCATATGAACACATTTGTTTTAATATGTAACAACGGAAGGTTATAAAAGGAAGAGTTGCTGCCTGTCACAAAAACGAATTACCATAGTAACAATATATTGTCTACAATTGAATATTAGAATATTTGAATTAAGCCTATGTTTTTCTATTATCTGTCCAACTTCAATCAAAATTTATATATATTAATATTACTAATTTGGCGATTGGTTAAAAATAATATAATTATTAATTAAAAATGTTTCAGCAAATAATTGCAAAAGTTTTTGTAATTGTTAAAATATAACATAATATAAAGCGTAAACTCGAATAAAACTACGTTTTCGGAATTGATCATAATAATATGAATATTATGCGTATAACTAATGTGTGTTAATAAACGATGTGCAGACGTTTAAAAAGTTTTTACCCATTTCAAGAATTAGTTTAGCTACTAATAAATAATATGAAAATTTTCGAACACGTCCTCGAGGTTTTTCTTTGTGTTGTATAATATATTTCACCCGAACTCTCGTAAATCTGTTTATTAAAAATTATAATATTAACATAATAAACTCTTACTATAACAGTTCTCGAGAAAACAGGTCAGGACGCTTCTAGAATATTATATTTTATTGAAATCGTTTTAAGGATAATAATATAGCGTGCCCGTAGTAAACAACACGTGACGCAAAAATACATTTGTTATCAACAACAACAACAACAACAACAGCAAAAAGAGTAAAAGACATCGGTTATAAAAAAAATTAAAAATTAAAAACTATATAATTATTGTTTGTTATTTGTCGTGCATTCGTACGCCGGTAGGTAGTTACCTGAAACCTGATTAACGGTAACAACACGTTTTATTCTCAATTATTACTTTAGTTTATTACTTTAGATTCAGCGAATCTAAATTGAAATATAATCGATCAGTGTTGTATTAGACGAAAAGTATGCATATAAGATATAACCTTATACCAGTTATAAGTTATCTATAATTTCAGATATGATATAATACCTGTAAATTAAACTATATCGTTAGATTATCTGTCATTTTTAATTATGACACAGTAGTGAGTATGGTATTTTACCAATATATTTTTTATATTGATAACAGAACCCACATTAAATATAACAGTTTTCTAACTTGTCAAGTGTTGACAATCTAGTTTATTTTATATAACTGCGTCCGTAACATTCGCAGTCGTAATATCATCCATTTGCTTGTTATTTTTTTTAACAACATACGATAATTGATAACAAATTATAACACATAAAAAAATACAATAATAGTTCGTGCATATTGTAATATTGTACTATTCTATATTTAACAGATTTAAATACTTGAAAAAATTGTTTTGAAAGTCACGCCACTGATAACATTAACCACTTTTGGATTGTACCTATGAAGTCAAATATTAAAACTGACCTTTATTTCACCATTATTCGCTGCCGTATAACAAGATAAGCGAGAAGTATGTATATTATTATTGTGTTCGCTGCTCGTTATTAAATTTGTAAAAATCATAATAATAATATATGTTCTTACTCCAAACAACAATAATAAGGTTATGACCCCAACGAGACGAGGCAAGGTCTAAAATCATTTCACTGGAAAAATAATATCAGTTAAGGAAGAGCGTTAATTATAACAAGTTTATAATAAAATGTACTATGTTGTATAATATTGTACAAACTCAAGCAGTTTGGTAAAAATAAATACTAATACTGTTATAGCCAGTACTGGATCTAGTATATTTTTTACCCGGGGCAAAGTATAAAATTAGCGCCTTTGTTATGCCCACAATTATACTTATGTACCTACCATTTAAACTCTAAAAAAGAAAAATCGAAGAGTATAAAAGAAAAAAAATATTTGTTATATTAGAAAAAATATGTATTAAATAAAAAATTTTAAATACAAATTATTACAAACTAATACATGAAAATAATCATTATACAATAATCAAAAAAATTATCATTAAATTTTGATTTTTCTTGCTTTTCTGGCGGCAAAATCGTTAATTATATCGTCATAATCTAAATCAAATGAAAATAGAAATTGTAATTTGTATAATATTTTTATTATAAAATGAATAAAAACTATTAATATGTATACACAACTTATTTTGTAATTTGGCGCCCCCCGACCAAACATTCCGGGGCAAGTGCCCCGGTTCGCCCCCCCCTAGATCCGGCCCTGGCTATAGCCCTATGTATATCGGATTAAAAATATATTATATTTTAACGTGATATATTATAATTATTCGTGTTATTATTGTTTTAAACAACGTAATAGTTTAGGAATTACACCATAATAACGGAGATCCTGAGTGAAATATTAGCGTAATTAAAACGGGTGTAAACAAACGACTAAATCACACATTCACGCAGGTATATAGACATGTATTGAACACATCGAGTCCAAAGGAATCTGGTTGTGTAAAAACTCGTTTTTTATCATTATTATTATTATTATTATTTACTTATCAACAACAATTTTCTGAAACGTCGTAAACTTTAAACGAATTCGGGAAAAACAAAGTCTATTTACACACACGTGCCACTTCGGAAAACGTGTTTTTTTCTTTTAGAACCAGATATTTTCATAAAATATACTTATGGGACGAATATAGTCGTGCAGTTGGTAACAATTTTGACAGTGTGAAGTGAAAGTTTGGGTGTCCTTAAATTTAAAAAATTAAAATACAGTTTTTTATAAATCCTGTTTTAAATCCTATTTTTCATTTAATTTCACCCCTGATTACCCTTGTCATATTATGACCTTATTCGCATAAATGATAAATCGTTATATAGGGTACTCAAACACCCAGTTTTTTTGATGGTATATATTTTACATTATTATGTTTAGTGCGTCGGCGTATATCGATGTATATGGACGATTAAACAGTGGTTTACAAATTATATTTTTCGCCTTGATAGTTTCTCGTGGATCGTGTCTATTTCGTTGTTTATTTAAATAATTAATCCTATGAGATTTTGGTCACTTTGTTTGGAAAAATAGGACATAGAGACGGAGAAAAATATTATAACTAAAAGAAAATACGGAATTTGTATGAATATTACATGGTATATTTTCTTGATGAGGTTTTGGACAGCAGAGGCCTTATTTTGGGCGTCAATATCAGTAATATATAGAAGTGTGCTGATGATATAACGTGCTATATAGATAATTATTAATCCAAATAAATTAATAAAACAAATAAATAGAACAGAATCAAATTGAATGAATAATTTTTTGTTTTAGTTTTTTTTAAAAAATATGGCAGCAATATGAAGTGTTGGTATGTGGCTAAAGGTTAACATCACTGACTATAATATTATATTTTATAATGTTTATAATATATAGTACACAGCCACACAGGGTATAAAATGATCAATAAGTTTAAGGTTTGAATATTTTTCCGTTATCCCTGGGAATAGAACCAAATCTGGTTCAGACATCAACAAACGCAAATTTTTTTAGTTTCAAGTATATTTTTATATTTTAAATCTATTTGAAATGTATATTTGGCGGTTAGGTAGTACCTCAAATAATTATTTCCTTTCCACTCTAGAATACGTGCTGGTGCTACATAATGTGTTTTGAAATAATTCTGGACTAATTATTATTATTATTCTAGTTACAATGTTTTCCGGTAATTCCGAATTTAGTAATTTCTCGAATACAGGTATTTGATCACTCTGTATATATAGAGGAAACTGTAATAATCGACAAACATGACGATACGCGTGTCTTTGACGTCATATTATTTTTATTATTATTATTATTATGTACTCGACATCGCGTCAGCATAATGTACGCACTCGAATTTATTGACCACTGGCAACGCGTGGGCGGTTAACGGGCCAGATAATGACATTTTTGCGGAATACAATGTTATGAGTAGGTACTGTTACCGTCATAATATATACGCAAATGCATGTTGTTTTGTTGTTATACGAATTTATTTCTACTCTGACCTAGAAAACAATACGTACATATGTGTTGGAATCGTATACGTTCTGTATTTGCGCTTGACAATATTGACAAATAATAATATTATAACATATTTTATGCGAGTTCAGACCGCGAATACGAACAGAATTGCACCGTCAAATGCACCGTGTACACCCGCGTTGTCAAACCACACACCGGTTACCGTTCAGGTATATACCTATTGAAGTATTGTATTACCTAGCTTAGATACGGGTGATAATAAAATATTAAAGATAGATTCATAGATTCATTTATAATTTTTTGTTGAGCCCTTATGTAAGATAATAAGTTATAAACACCAATTATATGTTACGATCTTATGACCAACGTCCCACGACGAAAAAATGACTGAAGTGCTCCTATGGTTAGAAAATATCGATATAAAAATGTACACTTTAAGAGGCGACCAACGGAAATTTAGTTTTAGATTAGATTGAACTATAAATTTGTTTTTATTTTGTTTTATTTAAGTTTTCTACAACATGTGACTTTGAATAATTATGATAAGTAAGTGGACGACTGACGAAAAAAGTTGCGATTTTATGTTTGTTTATAAATAATACCAATTACGTTTAAATTCTAAATATTAGAGCATTTTTCACCTTTAAATAATGCCAATGCTGTTTCAGAAATTTCACATGAAAAAAAAAATACATCACGATTTAATATCATATATAAAATATTTCCAAATGTCAACGTTTGAGAGTTTTTGTTTTAATACGTTTAAAATTATTTGTGATCTGTCTACAAATAGTTTGCCAAGATGATACCTAATAACCATATTACATAACATCAATAGTCGTGTTATATAATATATTTATTATCTTTCATGTTTTAATCGATTTCGATAGTTAAATACTTTGTAAATGTAAATATTTGTAACTGTTAAAATTCATATAATAAACTGCGTTTGTCACAATATTTTCCTCATTAATTTACGTAGCTGTTTTTGATTAAACGAATCCAATATAATATTGTTAACATTATACTCATTATAACGTAGTCATTGATAAAAATATTAAAAATGTAATCGTATAGTTTTAATAGTTACAAAGGTTTAATGTCAGATATTTATATCGATTTTGTTTTACTAATAATGTTTGCTCGTTCATTGAAAAAAACAGGATGTCCTGGCACCATGCTGATCTAATGATTAAAAAAGTAAATGTATGATGCAATACGTATAAGAGTTTACGTATTTTTTTAATATATTAGTATTATACTAATATTAATACTAATATTATAATAATACTCGAACGATTGAATGTTAAATTTGTGCTCGTTATTGGTCGGGTATAATCATTTTTCTCATACTATAATCATAATATTATGATTTTTAAAGTTATCAATTTTCATATATATGGTACACACAACGAAGGTTATTATTTGTTCAAATTTAATTATACCTACTTAGACATATTAATGTACATAATTTTGAGTTTGTTAAAGAAATACGTAGGTATTTATATACAAATACGTATACGATGGGTCAAATATTTTTAATTCCCCTAATTGTCTGGATAATAAAAATATCAATGAAGATCAATATTATTTGAATAAACTAACATTAAATAATATATTGCAAGTATTTTTGTTTAGTTATTTTAACAAAAGATTACATAAATTTCGTATTTTTTATCAATCAATTTTGTTTTATAATTAAAATATATACATATATAGTAATGTATATATTATAGTTAAAACATTATTGGCAGATAATCGCAGAAGACTTTAATTGGATAATTTTGCTAATCATTTAATCATACAATGTAATATTCAAGATATAACTTTAAAAAAATTTACTAGAAGAAATTGAACTATAATTTTAAACAAATTCGTATGCTTTTTTTTTCAAGATGAGTAATAATAAAATAAACTATTTATTTTTTTAAAAACATATTATTGTAGGATGCATATTTTAAGATATTACAGTACGTATTTGAGTACCTACTTTTCTGAGTCCAGGCTAGAACAGTAAAGAATGATATTATATACAGTAGTTTTTAATCGATCGTTGGATAACTTGAGAAATGTTAATTTTATCCTTTACTTAATGAAAATATAAAAAATTAGAAAAAAATGCTACTTAAAACCTTGATAATTAACTTTAATTGATTAAAACTGAACGAAAATAGGATCGATATACTTATATAATATGTATCCAAAAAAATAATATGAGCAACAAATTTGAATTGAAACAATCAATATGCTCAACAAAATTTATACTCTAAAATAATTATTTTCGACATGTCTGTTTGGAATAATTATCAAATCATTTCCTTCAATAATACCTATGTAAATAATAATAATAATAATAATAATGAATCGTAATAAACCGGATATTTTGCAAGTTACTAGCGATATCGATTGTGGCAGTGGTGGATCTACAGGGGGATATAACCCTCATATCCTCCCCTTGTAGGTAAAATAAAGTTTTATTATAATATAAATTTATTATTTGTATTATTATATTATATTATTATATGTCTTTATTAATAAAGCGTACCTATATATGTACACAGAAATTTAATATCTTTCCCGTGAGAAAATCCTAGATTCGCCACTGGATTATGGTTATAAATTGTTTATGACGAGATGTATAATATTAGAAATTTAGTTTTTATACCCTATGGTACCGTATAGAAGTATAGGACCCAACTTTAACTATATATCGATTATCATTCGTTTTCCCCGCAGAATCTGCTGCTGGCCTACGGCCATTATAACTGTGTCGCGTTTTCAATATATATCTGCATACATTATTGCACTGCATTTCGTATTTTATTCATAAAACAGATATAATTTACTTTACGTTTCAGTAAATAAGTAATTACTTTCTTTCTCGTTAGTTGAGCACCCGCTCAACACAGAAGAAACATATTTTTTTTAAATATTGTGAACTCTATATACAATTGCGGCGTTATTTGTTTTACAAATCAAATCAATGCATGCGTATATTATATTATACCTATATAATATATAATTCACTACTTTATACGATAAAAAGTATTCATGTTTTATTAATATATTGTTTTTATCACTTAGTTTGAAATAAGTGAATAAGTGCGAATGCGATAATCCAAACAAACATTGGTGTTCGGAATTTAAATATATACGAGTAAAGCATTCTCATTATTTTTAAATTATATTTAATCTATTCATTTGTTTTGACATAAATAATGTTTGAAAAATAAAATTACAATACAATTATTTACGTTTGCTAATAGCCTATACTAGTACTTAAGATAAATAATGTGAAATAAATATATTCTTTAAGTAGCATTCAAAATGGCTCCCCTTTTAATGTAAAAAGTTGATTTGAATTTTACTTATAATATATAGTTATACTTTGTCAAATTATTTATTCTATCGTTCTTCAAATAAGTATAAATAATTAATATGATAATTATTCCATATTTAATAAATTATAATAATAGAATGTACCTATAAATAAGCGGATATGGAGAGTAAAAATATGCTGTTAGTAGGCAAATCTTATAAATTACAAATTTTATGTGATATGGTATTCTTAAAGTTTTATTCAGAAAATTTATAAAAATAATTGTAGGTTAGTTAAAACTTAAAAATCATACAAATACAAATATTTACTAGTTTATTTAAATTAAAGATATGTAAACAAATCATGGCGATTTCCAGATAATACAGATATTCTAGATAATCTCATCAAGTCAATTAGAGTCTTTTGCAAAAACAAAAACAAGTACAAAACCTATACATTCTATATAATTGAGCAATTTATAATATTATGATAGTTCAATCTGTAACGGATCTAGAATTTTGTTTTGGAAAGGGGGGGCCCAAAGTTTTTTTAAAATAATATTAAATACATAATAATAACCTATATTTTTTTAAAAATATAGTATAATTCATTAACTTAAGTATTAGATCAATTGGGGGTTAGGCTCTTGTGACCTTCCCTTAAATTCGCCACTGGGCTTAATGATATTTGTATAATAACGGTTCAAAAATTATTTGAATTTTAGAAAGAAAAAAACAAAACATTTAATTTTAATCACAATACGTATTGCTAAACTGTTAACTTTTTAAACACCGTTATTTGCACTTCTATGCAAATGACAGATAATTATACATTCGATTAACCTACAATATGGACAAAATCAATTTAAATTAAAGAATGGGCAAACGTATAATTATACTCAATTTCGCGAAACGTAATTTGTTTAAGTTATGGTAAAACATTAAAAACACTGATACTACAAGGTTGAACAAGGAACATAAAATATATTTTTCAAATATAATGTTCGATAACATAATATATAATAATTGGTGTATCAGAATACAAATTCAATAAAAAAAATCGTTTCCCTAGAGTTATAAAAACTGTTTATGTCGTTTGCCTTCGTAACCCACGAGGAAACAATGTTAAATTCTCGGTATGATTGATTGATTTCCTTGTGTGTGGGAATGTGCGATCAGTAAGAATAATATAATGTTATGCTATTTAAACATATTAAAATATTTAATAATGATTGACTTGTTAGACATTAAATTTATACGCTGTTTACAGAGAAAGAAAAATGCCTTTGCTCGGATACTGGAGAACAAATCGATCGATGGAAAATGCGAAAATGTTGTAAGTAAAATTTTGACGACAGCAGGTTTAATTTTTTTAATTTTGTATGTATGATAAGAGAGATAGATAAATAATAAATTGATATTAAATTGTGGAAATATATTATTTATTTACCCTTTTAATATTATATTAGAAGAATAAAAACATCATATGAATACTTATAGGATTATACACTTAACTCATTTTCATCAATAATGTATTTACAACATTTTCGCATTAAGCCATCGAAATTATCTATTGCTATTGAAATAAACACATTCATTTGCAGATAGAACAGCTTATAGGTACACGATAGGGATCCACAACTTGAATGTCCGTCGGATAAATATACAAATTAAAAGTATACATTTAATTTAATTACATAAATATTATGTGTGTGTTTAAGCTCTTTCAAAACGTTTCGAGATTGTATGATTTGTAA
>CM023358.1:64537158-64583231 GCA_013282895.1 Eriosoma lanigerum
TATTCATATTCATATTTTTTAGTACTTTATGATTTTAACATTATTATTTTAAAGCCAGGATTTAGAAACATTGAAATTACATATAATAAATTATTGAAAATTACATAATTCTATTTATTTGATTTTTTTACTTATTTAAGTTCAAAAATAGTTGATCAGTTCAAAAATAAATTAACTATTTTTATATTTGCTACTATATAAGTAATATGTTTATTTGAATAAAAATGAAATAATCATATTTTAGATTCTGAGCTAATTGAAAAATGTATTGGTTTTACAATGAATTTTTTTTTTTGTTTAAGCTGAAAAGTTGATATGACCTGTTTAATGACATACTCTTGAATAATATGTAAAAAATATCGAAAATCGTAACTCAACTTTTTTTTATACGCCTTCAATTTTTAACATTTTACATTGATGTTTAATTTTTATATGTCTTATATTTTTATATAAGCCTGAAGACATTTTTTCGGGAAGAAATAATGATCCGATTGCCACGAGTAGGGTATGCTTTTGGAAGTAAATTATATCTACTTAGTACTTTATATAAGTCGTCTTTTAGAATTTCTGGCATAAGAACTTATATTTTTTTACTGAGAAACAGCAAAATTTACGAAAACTAATTTTGACGAAATTGATTTTAAATGTTTTATGATAGCAAGAATACAATTTTATATGTATAGGGACTTGAAAAATGAATATATATATATAAAGAATAGGTATTTTATATATTGAGATTGGGACTTAGGGCTCATTCTAATGTGATTTGTCTCGGGCCCCACAAAACCTAGCGCCGGTACTGGGTTTTATTATTCAATAAGGAATTTCAGAAATCAGGGATTTTATATTGTCTCAATTTTTCCTATATAGTTTGTCTTATTTTATATTTGATACATATACAATATACATAAGTATTATATTATATACTTATTAGTTAGTAGTTACTATAAATACAATACAAATAACACGAACATAATGTATTGAATTACTAAAACAGGATATCGTTTAGTAACGACTCTTTTAAAACTATTATTTATAATTGTTTAATAATTATAATAGTTGAATTTAAAAATGTTGTTATTTTTTTTTTTCTTTATAAAAGAGTGTATTTATTAACCGCTAGAACGATGATTTTAAACGTTGAAAATAAGAAAAGGAATATTTAAATGTCATTGGTATTGGAATATTTTAACTTCGTTTATCATTATTTTGATTGATATTGTATTATTTTAATTAATTGAATTGTTAAAATTACAATTGAATTATTATCAGAACAATTCTTAAGTGGTCGTATAATTTATTTTGGGATGTTAATAGCGATAATTTTAATTTAATAATAAAAATAGTATAATAACTGCTGATAGAGAAACCGGAGTAACTTGAACTCACCATTCGTCTAGACAAAGTCATATAATTTTACCTGTTAAGTGTCTAATGAGATACATTAACGATCTTGACGTACATTTTTAAATTATTAATACGAGTATAAAGTATATTTATATATAATTATATAACTAAATGTCAAAAACAGTTTTAATTTATTTTAAAGATTATCTTAAATAGACATATTATGTTTTATATTCTACACAATTAATAACAATTTTTGCTAAAAATGTATTTATTATAACATGTACATTTACATTAAAACTATTTATAAATATTAAAACGCAGATAGATAGTTCATACATATCGGCCGTTTTTTTTAACGTATCGAACTGGAACATTTTTATTTCATAAAACTTGCATAATACAATTAAATCACATTAAATAATCAATTATTGTTACATCATGGCGAACAACAAATTAAAATTATGAATCATCTCTAAATCGTAGAAGGTGTCCAAATATAACCAAGGACATAGCCAAGTGTTTATAAGAGAAATGTACATAATTTTGTATTTCATATAATATTATTATTGGGACAATAACATTATTAAATGAAAATAATTTAGGCCAAGAATTAATTTTAATGTTAACATTTAAAACGGAAAATGTTAAAATATTATTAACGTGCAATTTTTAATATAATCGAATTCAAACGAAATTGCAAATATGCTAATTTATAAGATAGTTTAAACCAAGTAATTTGTTAATTATAACGATATAGAAAATGAATGGTGCATTGTTATTATTTATTACAGATAGTTTATTTAGGTATAACGATGTACTTTTTCTCAACCATATTATAATTAGGTAACTCGTAAAAATTAATATTCTATCAGTTAAAAATAATGTTTTTTTTTTTTTTTAATATTCTAAACATTAAATATAATTTGTAAAAATATTATTATAATGTATTTATTTATTAATATTTGATGATGGAAAATTGTGTCAGTTTTGAATTATTTACGTAATGTCGTATGTAATTACAAAAACACAGTTTAAATGTGTAATTTAGAATATTATCCGCATGGAAAATACTTAGTACATACATTTGATTGATAATTACATAATGTTTATTTTATAAACAAATTGAACGAACGTATCAACATAATATTATAGAACTTTGAGCTCCAGACGAATTAAATAATAATTAAATACTTTGATATTAATTTGTGTGTTTATATATTTTATAATAATATAATAACGATTGTAAAATGTTTTCCAAGAGATAACGATTAGTGCATATTAAATTAATATTATGGTAAAGATTGCAAATCTTTTGAATCTTGCTAACTTTTGAATTTATTTCAATAATAATAAATTAATGCAGATTATTTCTGAACATGGGAACGTTATATCGTTATCACTTATGTACTGAAATCGCTGACACGCCGAGTAGTATTTTTTTCTTTAATATATTTAATATTGTTCTGTAGTTATTTTTTAAATTTGTTCGTTATTACAATTTGTTGATATTATTTTATCTGTAAACGATTTTTAATATTTTTTATATATTATTAACAAATTATTAAAATCTACAATTATTACTGTTATCAATGCATCGAAGGAATCCATGTTATTACACCGCGTGGAGACATTAAAATTGATAAAAAATTGGACGTGAGTCTGTGACTGACTCTTTATGTTTCATAATCATCCAAATACTTGTCGTTTTAGTTAGATTTTAAAAATTTTTGTGTTATTTTATTTTCATTATATTATTATTTACATCTTTATAATTATTTTTTTTACATGCTAAGCAAAGCGAGGAATGTATTGGTTTTTCATTGATGTTTTTTTTTATGTATGAAGGCACTTTTTTGGGTAAAAATAATAGTCCTACAAATAGAGTACCTTATCCGTACCAAATTGCATCTAGTTGGTACTCAATTTAGCTCATTTTTCGAATTTCTCAATGTATTTTCCTTGAGAGAAGAAAAACTACCAAAAAATGGAGGAAAATCGGCAAAATTACGGTTTTCATTATTTTAAATTCTTTTATTTCGAGATAACTAATTGAGTTTTAATTTTTTGAGTGTTCACATAGGTAGTTTACACGCGTGATAAAATTTTGAAACGGATTGGTTGATTTTCTGTCAAAGTAAAGCTTTGAAATTTTTTACAAAAATGTTTAATATTACTTGAAATTTTGGGTTTAACAGTTATTACGAAATATTTTGAAAATTAAAATGTAAAATGTAATATAATATATTATGTATAAAATAATCTAAAATTTTTAATCTTTAATCGTATTTTACTTCATTTTATAAACAAGAGTTGAAGTGAGAGAGAGTGAGAGAGACACGAACATAATTAATTTGGTTAGTGGTTACGCTGGTTAATAAATGACATAAAACTTGACTGTATAAATTGAATGAAAGATGATTGACAAGTAGTACATATAAAAGCTGTTGCAGTAATTTGTATATTACAATAATATGTAGTATAGTTTGAAATCCACGTGTATAAAGGCAGCACCACGTGGCTATATGATACGAATTTAAAATAACAAAATAATTGGAGTAAATAAATAATAAATGGTATATACAAATATATAGGTATAGTAGTCGTAGTACTTACATATTATTACATAGAGTGAGATAAAAAAAAGATATTTGGATAGTCATAAATTAATTTCTATAATTTTGTTATAGTTAATAATGTTAATATAGAAATATTGATTATAAGATAATGATCAAATTGATTGTGTATAAACAAATTATTCAGTTTGTTGAATCAAATTTTTACTTATCTTCATTTAATGAAGTTACATACAGCGTTCAGCCTTCAGCGTTCTTATTGTATTTTACAATAATAACTTTTTTATGATTATAATTATATACTATTGAAATGATTTATAAGGAAAAAATTGGGTAAAAAATTAATTTGATAAAATATATTATATTTTTCTTAGACGAGAACAAATAACAACACTATCATAATATAATAAATCGATGATTATATATTTATAATTAAAACTACTATATCATTTTTTATGTTTATGTTATTACTTACATATAAGTTGAATAGTCAACTCATGTATTATAATTTTATATATATCGATATTTGGTATCGTTTCAAAAGCAGTAAGTGAGAGTTAATTTTGTAATGTTATTTTTAAGAGTGAAAGAGAAGTGATTTTATTATTATCGACAGTAGTATGCGATAAAAATAATGAGAAAACAAGTAATAATGTCTAAAACAACAACAGCAACAACAACAACAAGTAAAACTCTCTTGATTGAATAACAATTAATGACTTCATAATTTTTATATAAAGGAAAAAGTACAACTATTATAAGTCTTCTTTCTGAACGTATAATATTGTTTAATAATTTTATAATTATATTATAAAACAAAAAACATTAATATAAGCCATAAAGTAATTTAGAGCATCAGGTCCTTATCAATGCAGCGATGTTGAATGATAACAATATTGATAACAGTGCTAAATAGGTTTTATCTCACGCCTCTGGCAATGCACAGCAATAATAATAATAATATTATAAAATAAATATAAACACGAAAAAAGGCACTGTGTTCCTAAATCCTATAATTTTAACATAATATACTATTTTACTTTATTTTAGTTGTTTTTTTAATGCAGCCGAGGACGTTGTTGTTTGTCGCGGGTGACATGCCAATTTTTGATAAAACAAAAATACATATTTCTAGTATATATATATTTATATATATAATACGTATTACGACGAAATTATAGCGACAATGCTGATAATCATAGTGTGTATATATTTGTTTTTCGAAAACGTTGACGCAATCAATTGGGTCGATCGCCCGCGTTTAAAATGCAATCTATAAACATATTATAATATTATATCACACTATATAATATAAACAATTTTATAGGATTGGACCACAGTTCACAGATATGTACAACCTAGATGGACAAATGATAAAACGTGAAGTTATCAATCCGCCAATTTAATTGAGACTCGAGTCTTTTATCATCCATGAATCCTTATGTATCTGTGTCCTTATGACACTAGTGCACTACATAGCCAATTATAAAAAAATATACATTATTTTGTTTTTGTTATCATTGTATATTTATTAGTAAATAATAAAAAGCCTAGGTTCCTTGGCCTCTCTTAAAATGATCGCTGAAATTTCAATGAAATACACAGGCAGCAAAAGCAAGTTAGCCATTTAGTTTGTTGTATATATTTGTGGATAGGACTCATAGGAGCGTATATTATAATATAATATAAATGTATAATTGATTATACAAATTAACTGTACAAACAAAACGTTAAAACCCGAGTGATTATTACACTTCCGTAGTCCATGATATTAATAAAAATATTACCCAGACTTATCATACCATAAAATACACATCTCGGAAAAAAAAGTTACACATAACCTACCTTTTTAAACGAGAACAACTAGGGCACTGTTTATAAATTGCGTCAAATCATTGCGTATCATTTAATACATTTATCAAAAACTTCTTCTCTCTTTTACAATTACGATTTTATAACAATCTATACAATTTTACAAAGAATATTGTATCTTTATCACTCTGTAAGGTATACTCTAGGTACATTTTTATATTGGTACCCATCCTCTCCTGTCTTCTCTGCTTAGTGTCAGTACCCGATGGTCGTGGTTTTACGTTTGATAAACACGTATCATACTTCTTTACAGGCATGTATATTCTTCTTCTTGGGCTAGGTTATCCTAGTCGTTCCTATCTAGTCCAGTCCAGATAACCATAATTTACTTCTCGTGCTTATGACTTTAGGTTCTGTCATTCCGCGGTTCTTCATGTTTTTTATCCTTTCTTTAATTTTTAATACTAGTGTCACAAAATTCCTACATTTGTTATGGATCCGTATTTCTAAACTGATTGTGTTTTCTGGTGTCGTTTTGCACCCCTAAGTAGCTCTCTATATTTTTGTAATCTAACCGATCAACAGAGTCTTAAAAATACTATAATTCGATAAAACGTATTAAATGATGTAGCATATTATTATAATAATAATTCATATTTTAGTATTTTACTATCGTTTTACGCATTTGTGTAATGTGTGTTAGTTTGTAGTCATAAACCGTGAAAGCACATAATTAATATTAGAAAATAACATTTGTTGCGGATTTCTGCAAATTGTTTTGTAGATAAATATTTAATATTAATACAAAAGCAAGTTGTACCATGTGCAAAGAATAGAGAAACAGCTAAAATAGCAACAATAATAATGATGAAAAATGTGTTAGCTTTAAATCTCGTCCATTGAGACGTTTTTATAATTAGTTATATATTATCATCAAATATAATATAAATAGGACGACAAAAAGGATACAATAGTGCGTTACGATAAAAAAAATATGATAGAAAATACGATATATCTCATTTAAATAAAGTCAGACGATATATATAATATCAAAATATATCAGCTGATAATAAATTTAACCAACAATTAAATAGATACAATAATATTATGTATTGTGCAATATAATGTAATGATGAAAACTAACAATAGCGAGTATACAATTTAAATAATCAAAATCGTTCAATTCACCTTCTTTAACCTCATTTTTCACTCAGAATTCACAATTTGATGAGGTCGGCCACTTCAGTTCTACACCATCATAGATCTCGATCCCGCCCTACCTTTTTTCCATTTACACCAGTAATCTTTATATCACGCATATCCATCTATCTATCTCTTCTTCAGTATTCTACTGCTACTCTAAAGAAATCATCGATAATTATTTTTTTATAATAGAAAATCGCTTTTTTTGGTTAAGAAATATTTTTGTTTTCTGAAGGGAAGGGAATCAAATTTGTCGTGAAACCTATATTTTATGGAAAAATAAAAATTAGAAAGCTCCAACTGAACATAATGCGTAGTGGGTAGGGATGAGCATCATTATTTAGTAAAAATTTTTGTTTTAGGTTATTTTAGTAGGAAATTTTTAAAATAACGGAATAAATTTATATAGGTGGTATTAAAGTATAAAAAAATATAAACAATAATAATAGTGATATTATCAAATATTATTGATTTGGTTATTTGCAGCGTGGCGGTATATATGTATAGTTATAAAATACGATAGCTTTTATATAAATCTGTTTTAAAATTTTAACTGTAGGTACATATGAAACATATTTTAATGAAACGTACAAAAATATATTAGATCGACTACCGAGACGAACGTACAATTTATCAATATTGTAAGATGAAAGAATCATTTAAATATTATGCACACGAATATATTATTTTTAGTAAACACATTATTTTATAATTAAATATCTAATTTACTGATGCACTGCATGAATATGTTTTTATATAGTAATTTGTACAAACAGTTAGATATTAATTTAGAGAGCTCTTTCTCTTTATAGTTTATACGGTATGCATAATATAGCATAAATTATTTTATAGAATGCATAAACTCATCTATTTTTAATAAATTGCAAACTAGAATTAATTTTCTAGACGAAAACAGTTTATATCTTGGCATAATATTTATAATATAATATAATAATCTTAGTTCTTTGAAATAATGTCAAAAACTCACGTAAACAGCTCATTTTCCACTTAAATCGTCCAAATGCATTATTGATCGTGAAATCGTGAATGACAATTTTGTTTTTGACTGCTCTTTACACTTCGGAATTCCTTAGAACACCTGAAATACCAGTATACTACATTATGAAGAATATATTATAATATTATTACAAGGAATATAAAATATTTTGTTAACACAAAATACAATAAACTTACAAGTTATGTGACTAAAAATGTGCAGTTAAAATTGTATTAATAAAACAAAAGGGTAAATAATAATATTATATTATTATACTAATAAGCATAATTGAGGTAACTTAATGAGATGGCATTTTGCACACAAAACACATTTAGAAACTCATAACGAAATGTCATCATAAAAATATGTGCGGAAATTATTTTTATTCCGGTTTAGGTAACAATATAATTATGGTGTTTATTATTCAGTTAAATTGTTTAGTTGTAAGCTATAAATTTCAATTGATAGTTGTACAAAAAGCGCAAAAAATAAACGAAGCTGTAACGAAGTCGAGCTAAATTTTAGACAAAACAATTTAATTGTTCTATAATATTTCGGACATGGAAATAATATTTTAATTGAAGATTAAAAAATGAAATGTTATTTTTTTTTCATTGCGAAATAGAATTAATGTAAATAAACAACCGGATCTGTTGTATTATCATAGGGTAAGTGTATGGTAATAAACTTTTGTCATGAATAAAGCAGACCATGGTAATGAAAATATAGTTAAACGTTATTTAAAAATCGAAACAAAATTTTTGTTGACATTAAAATTATGAATAAATGAACAAGAAACATTTGATAACATATATCGTAATTGTATAAATGTTATGATTAATGGATTTTTTACAATTTTAAGACTCTTTTGAGCAAAAATCCTAGTTGATAATACTAGCTGTTATATATTGGGTCCTTTAAAATAAATTGCTTTATGATCTATAGTTTTCCAACATTTTTTTTTATAAAACCTTGGTTAATTTACTAATATTCAATCATTTACGGAGAGCATATCTATACTTTTATTTCTTTTATTATCGATGTTATATTTTAATTTATTTTACAGACTTATACAAACCACTTATGTTAAATACCTGATTTTTTAATTATGTATATTTTGCTGTTTCAATCGAATCGGAACCTATAAAAAAAGGTTATCAGACGAAATCGTATTTAATCGAAGAGAAGAAAAAGTATGTTTTATCATTTTCTGCGGACTTGATTTCAAAAATAATTTTGCTCCGTTTGATTAGGAAGTCGAACAGTTTGCAATATCGCACATAGCCCTAATACATATTTCGCGGTTTAAATTAAAATTAAAATTTATATTTATGACCCATGACACCTTAGGGAATAACGATTGCAATATTACGCGATATACGTTCATATTATAACTCGTATTATTATTCAATATTTTATTATTAATCGGTTCAATAACTTACGATCATTTTTTATAGACTGATTTAGTATGCTCATCTATATATCTAATAATATATGTAATCATATTAAATGTTTCTTTTGCATCGCACGTTGCCCAATGAGCCGGCAGAAATATGATGAATTGTCGTTTGGTGTCTGTGTGTAAACGCATTATATTTATGAAAAAAGCATCATAACCTAACCTAATCGAAATTATTGATTTGGTTCGTAGAGCATATTATAATGAATACCAGGCATGAATTTAATGAATATTGTGCCGAAGGCTGTAAATTTATAAAAATGGATCCTGCACAGCTAGTGCATAAACTTCTCAGCAAAAATGTTCCTAAAATTTCTTATTATTTTATTTTTGTGTTGTATATCAACACAAATATAATTTATAACGTGATAGTGTTGAATACTAAGTAGCCAAAATTAAGTTAAACCTTATAGTTACTTACTAGTAACTTACTTACTTATTAGTAACCTTAATAATTATACGTATATTCATTTTACGAAACATTTAAAATTACGAGTAATAATTTTTAATAAACAAATTATTAAAATGGAATAAAAATAAATTTTTTTTTATACGTAACTTGATTTCATAAAATTTTTTTTTACTGATGAAACCTAAAACTTAGTGATCACTCCGAACAGTCCTCTCTACCCCCCTAGAAAGTGTTTCACAAACACCATTCTAACCCTGTATATTTATACAGATTCTGTGTTTTCTTTCAATACATTTTTATTTATTTATAAATTATGAGACATAATTACATTTATATTCATTCAAGTATTCAAGACAAGTTAATGATTATGGATATTAAAAATTATTTTTTAATTATAACATACTTTATACATACATATATGTTTATAGTTACGGACTTTCAAAAGTTTTCAAAGTTTAGGCATACTCTTGTAAGCATACTTTTCGGTCTTCCACCTACCCAAAACTTTTAAAAGTCCACAACCATACAATGTACAATTAATGAATATTAAAAGTTGACATTTTTTAAATTTTAGTAAAAATTAAATTTACAAACTAAAGGTTATGTTATATTAAAAATGTGTTTTTATATTTATTTCGTATGGGGTTCGTATAACCATTGATTATAGAATAATTTATTCTAATAACTAATAGTAGGTAGGAATTTTACAATGTATGCAGAAAGAGCTACTCAAATAAAAAAAAAGTATCAATGGGAATAAAAATTTCAACAATGTTTCGATTTTAAATTTAAAGAAACCAAAAAATATTTGTAAACAAAACAAAAGTAACTATTCAATATTTACGAGTATTTCTTAAAGATTTAAATATGAAATAAAAATATGAAATATAGGATGGGTATAAAATATAAATGTATTATGGAGGAAATATACCTCTGTTTAATGTTCTGGATGAAAATCTCAAACGAAGAACTCATCAATTGAGAATGTTTATCAGTTGTAGGAACAACAAAGTCATATTATTATCCATACATTTTGTTTAAACATGTTTTAGACGCTTATGTAAAATTTTATAGATGCATCACTACAATTTAATGTAAAATAAATTTAGTTTATGAAAATATTTATGGTATTAAACAACCATTTACTTATTTTAATAAAATAATATCTATTATAATTGTATCTGAACTCGTTGCTCAACAAATAAACAAATTATACTAACACAGGTTTTAATTATATTTATATAATATAAAGTAGATATTACCCGATCGATTTTATTAAAACGTGCTTTAAAAGGTTTTATGAGAAAATGTACAGTGTGCACGACATACATTATTAAATTTATTCAACAATCATCGTCTCTTGGAAATTATACAATTTTAATTAAAAACTATTATTATTTACTATTTCACTCTTACTGGAAATATGAATAATGAAATGTTTTAATGAAATTTACCATTAATCGAAAAAACGTTAGACTCAAAAGATTATTATAATAATTATTAAAATATGTAATTATTATTATGCAAAACATTTTTGTAAATAACAAACGATTATACGAATAAAATTATATACTACTTTCTTCGCGTAAAAACGTGTGTTCGAATAATTAAAATCTAAATACTTAATGAAAACAAAATGTTTACAATTATTTGAAATTCTACGATATAATTACATATTACTTGGCAGTCGGTAATATCGAACCAAACATTATTCATATTATAATATAATATGAATAATATTTCATATTAATTAAACTTAATAATATAAATACGAAATGTATAAACACAAATGTAACACATTTGAAACACATTTGAAACAAACAGAAATGTAAGAAATTGTTGACCTTATATGTGTTAAGGAGCGATGTAACTATTGATAATATAATTTTTGCATTTACTTAAAGAAACATTAGTTGAGTAGTATATATAATATATTAATTTATAATAGTTAGACAATAATTGTTGTTTTAATATTTTTTAATTTTTTCTCAAAGGTAAGATTTGTATACATAAAATGGTCAGATTTTTTTACGTTTCATGTTATCCTTATTATTTTTGTAACACAATATTTTGATCACATTGTACATGGTACACCTACATGAAATATTGTCTTTTCCTGACGAATCAATTAACAGAAACAAAATAACAAGATCGTCACAGTCAGTGTTTTAAAGTTGAAAAAACCAATTCCATAAATATATCCCAATGTCCGAAGGCTATAATAATTCGTTGTACATACCTATATAAATTTCAACACTGGTAAATGGATAATAATATTTATATAATATACACATACGTACGTCGTACGTTTGCGGTAGGTCATAAATTATGACTCACAACCTACCGCAAACATTCTTTGACCTAAAACACCGTAATGAGAAAAACGTATTGCAATTTTGTTGTTTTTATTTTTTAGAAATTTTTATTCACGTCCGTCCACTTCGACCTAACACGGTCGAGATGGTTAGGAATCATCCGAGTATTTCATTAAAATATAATATAATCCATTTAACGATAAGAACAATATTGATAATAATATACGAAACAAATTAAATAGATATTATATTATAATATTATTTTGTTTTGTATTGTAAAGAATTTAGTCATTCGATGAGTTCAACATTGATTTTATAATGTATACACTATATACACGTATGAATATGTGAAATAAATTATATTATCTAAAAATATACAGACATTCATGTTATAAATACATTGTTATGCAAAATAAAATAACAAATTAAATTTAAAAATACGATTAGAAATTAACGAAAGTTTAGATATTGAGATTATTTGTAAATTACATAATAATAAAAGATAATCAAAAATGTATGTTATGACAATATTTTAGTTTTCAATAAATAAGAAATAGAGAAAAATGGAAAATTTAAAAATAAAAAATTGTATATAAAATTATAATGTATTGTAAGTTTGATATTTTTAACACTCTTTCAGTGGATTTTCCGGGGAGAAAACCTAACGGTAACATCATATACAAAGATTGTTTGTTAAAAAACTTAAAATCTGCATATAATTCTGATCACTCTGTATAAGTATAATTGTATAATTATATAATTGTATATAATATATAAATTATTATTATTGATGAATAACTAGAATGAAATTAACACACTTGAAAACTATTGATTTTACATGCATGTAAGAATCTTTATTAAACTCGTTAAAATCAATTCAAGAGCATAATATTAATGTACAAGGTCAACAGAAGGATGTACGACATATCTTGTAATTTTTAATTAAACTTATTTTAAAATACTTTATTAAACATGAAAAAATATGTGTTTAATCAAGTATATTGGATTTAAATGTATATATATATATATATATATTTATTATTGTTATTATTATTATACGGTTTTCTCTCATGACACGAATAAAATATAAAAAATAAAAAATAAATACAGACACTTTTTACAATATCAGTATGGTTTATAAAATACCTACGTACCCATATAAGGTATTTCATAAACCAATAGTAACAATATGTAGTTACATGGGTAACATAATGTTTAAATCTTATAATATTAATTGATGAAATTGTCAATATTTTATAGTTTATCAGCTATATATTAATATATGATTTATTTTTATTGTATTTTTCATCATACAATTAAATTATGTGAAAGCAGTAGTGTGCAGACAACTGACAACTATTACAAATTACGTTTCCACAACAGCAAAATCATTATATCAACATTGTTGTTATGTGAGCACAAAATAGAAAGGTTAGGAAAATATTTCACAGCATGGTATAAATTATTATCCTCCTGATTTTGGATTATTTGTTAGACTCTTTTTCCGTGCGATTTAATATAATTTATAACTTACAAATGTATTTCATGATCCCACGAGTTTAACAAATTATTTTGTTGATTACATATTTTGTCATTTTATGTAAATGTATTTCAAACATATTTTACTCATTTCAATAGAAATCGTATTGTACATTTATTTTCGCTGGTTTTTCTTTTACTAATATAATAGGTAAGAATTTATCTAAAAATTCAGACGTATGGACAATAAAATATACTATAATATATACTAATATATACATAATCACAGATTTACAAATAAGATAATTTCAGCCGAAAATTACATTATTTAATTTGAATTGATATTATTTTTTCATATCCTTATGCGAATAGTATCTTCCTACAACGTGTTTGTACCCTGTTGTATTTGTTTCGTAGTAAAAATTTTAAATGCCATGAGTTAAATGTAATATTTTTAAAAAATATATAAAGTTAATGTACAATTATTATTATTTTTTTAATGAAATAAATTATAATGGATTTCATATTTATTTGTTTTATATTTATACGAGTACTTTGTGCATTTTCTTTTTTATAACTTCTTTGCTCTACTTAAGTTACAGTCATATCAGTCACTCGTATCGGACTTGTTTGGAGATACGATAATATTTTTTTTTTTGTGCATTTAATTATAACACAATGTCAATAATAATATTAAATATTAATCGGTATGAAAATATAGAAACTAATTAGCAGTTTTATATAATCTTTGTTAACTCTTTTAACAACATGCCTGACGAATACATATTATTATGCAAATATTCACCTAACTATAAGGCATTTTAAACATAACCTTTTTATATAATCGACAACTACGGTTTGTGGAAATGTTAATATTATATCGCAAAATTAACGTAACGTACAAAAGCAATGCATGCATTAAAATAATTTGATTATAATATATTATATATTACAATATTATTATTATCATCATTTCGATGTTTGATCTACAATTCTACACATATTATGACACATTGACACGCGTAGAAACTCGAAATTGGCAATGCGTTTAATGTTATTATTATTACACTATCGCATTTTATTATTGCATATTATATTATTATATTATACAAACGTTATCGTCGGTATATTATTATTATAATAATATGATATTTTACGAACAGGCGATAACTTACTGTAGTAAATGTTTTCTATTAAACATTCGTTTATTTAATTATTCATTTTTTTCATAACTCTATAGTCTAATTATTATAGTTTAGTTAACCCAGACACAAATTATATAGTCCGCAATAGTAAATATACATTACGGATTTAAAAAGTGTATATAAATAAATATATACAAACATTAAGATTCAGTTATCAATTGTTCTAAAGAATACACAATTATTTTATATTTTAAATAAGATTTTTTATAATCTATGATAACAAAAACAATGTTATAAGTATGAACATACTTTAAAATTTTGTTTTAGATAAGTGCTTAATTCCAATAATAATTTATATTAATAGTACAGTTTTCCATCACGTTCATGTATAATTTTAATGTATTTTCTGTAGTTACACATAAAAATGTATAAAATGAATTTTTATCAAAAATAGGGTCTACTATAGCTCCACTCATATAGTTGCATTCCTGATTTTTAAACTAGTACCCACTCGAACAACGTTTGTATTTAACACGTATTTAATAATTAAATAGTTTTTAATCGTATTATACATATTATCGTAAATCGTTTTATAAATGTTTAGTTTAATATGGTAGAGATTATCATCTATTGATCTATACTCACACAGTCACACGAATGAAATGATTTTACATCTTTATTCTGTTTTAGAAGGGAACAACTTCTCCTTACTTATTGTTCAAACAAACATATACAAACCTATTCAAACCTTTAGTCTTATACCTATAATAGGTATATAGAAATTATAGATTAAACTGATGCAGGGTTTTAGATTTTACATAGAAATTGCGTCTAACGTGATCAGCTATGTTACAGACACAAATGGCGGCTGGATGAGATTCTTCAAGCACCTAAAAGTTGAGAGAAGAAAGTTAATGGAAAAAAAAACGAAAACTGCAGACGGTAAAAGTTTTTCGTTTCAAACTAAATAATCTATAAGATTCATAGAATATTTTCGTTTGCAAGAAGGAAAATGTAAAAAAAAACTATACCTACGTCAACGCGTGTATGAGTTTATTTTAAAATTGAGATTTATATATCGGTAAAATATGTATTACGATGAGTAGAATAAATTTTAGATTCTTAGCGAAGCGAAGAATGTATTAGTTTTACAAAAATGTTTTTTTTGATGTCTGAAAACATTTTTTTGGGTAGAAATATTTTCTAAAATATTTTCCGATTACTGCCGAATAAGGATATGCATAACGTTATGCGTTAAGCATGCTTTTCGTTCCAAATTGCATCTAGTTGGTACTTTATTTAGCTCATTATTCGAATTTTTCAAACGTTTTTTCTTGAGAGAAGAAAAACTACCAAAAAATTGCGGAAAATTAG
This sequence comes from Eriosoma lanigerum, assembly GCA_013282895.1. NCBI lineage: Eukaryota > Metazoa > Arthropoda > Insecta > Hemiptera > Aphididae > Eriosoma > Eriosoma lanigerum. The sequence continues at coordinate 64,553,278 of CM023358.1, forward strand.
CAAAATTACGGTTTCCGTTATTTTAATATTTTTTATTTTGTGATAACTATTTCTGTTTTAATCATAAGGATTTTTTTGAGTTAGGTAATTTACACGTGTGGTAAAATTTTGGAACGGATTATTATTATAATATATTGTATACCTGACTGAGTTTCGCTTAGAATCGTATTTTCTAATTTTCTAATTTTTTTCAATATCATTGCATTCAAATCTTAATTATAATAAACCACTAAAATTTCTCCGATGATCAAAGGGACGAAGGAGGAAAATCCGGAATCGACCTTTCCACTTTTTTACGTTAACGTTACATTATTAACAGGACTTAAATGCACTTTTGACCTAACTACTTCAAAAAATAAACAATTTTCAATTTTGAAAATAATAAAATACCTACATAATTCAATAATTATACAAAAAACTAAAAAAGTAGGTATTTATTAAATATTGTGTATCATAAATTAAAATTTAGAAAAAGTTAAATTCAATTATAAAAAAAAAAAAAATTATCGACTATAATATTTATATTTGATTATTATTACAGGAATTTGTTTTTTTCCATCATAATAACACGAGAAACAAGTTAAAAATGATGAAAAAAGCCATAAAAATTTGAGTGTTAACTTTTGTGGCAACGTTTTTCTGTGATACGGTGCGGTAGTATATAATATATGGCTAATATATGCCATAATATCGTATGATTGATTGATCGCGGAAATCAAAAAAGTCATAATTATAATGAAAAATTACGAAAACGTCTTTTGGTATACACAATATAATAATATACGGTAAGTGTTGTTACCAAATCGGTGACGATAATAATATTATTATTATTATTAATTTATTGTTATCGGTACACGGCGGCGCTGCGATGCACACGACGAGAACAAGAGGGGAAAATAAAACGCAGACGGGCGAAGAGGTATCGGGTCGTTGCGGCGTCGTCGGCGGTGTATGAAGGGGGGAGGGGGGGTGGCGGTGAGGGGGTATTGTCGGTCGGGGGAACCGTGATAGTGACGGGAGGCGTGCCGCAGACGGGCGATTTTATTATTATATTATATCGGAATGTACAATACGGACACACGCAACGATAATAATAATAAATACGGCACACACACGAGCAATATAAATATAATATTCGTATTATGTAATAATAATGTCTGCGCACCGTTTCGCGCGTCTGACGGTGATGGCGAAACGGAGGGTAGCGACGCACACGCACACGCACACGCACACGCCGTGTTCGCAAACATCGCCGCGGTCCGTGCGACCGGAAATATTTCGTCGATACCGGAGAGCCGCGTCTGCGTCGTCGGCCGGCATGTTACCCCTGCGGGACGACGTGGTGGCGCACGCGCGGCGGTGTCCGGGACGGCGACGCGGTCTCGTGTACGCGTGTGTGGAGGGGTGCGTGCCAGACTCCCGGCTGCGGCCCCGTCTGTCTAGACGCACACGGCCGACACGCAGACCACCCGAGTTCGCCGAACGCCATTCCGTCCCCCCACACCCTCCCCTCGCAACGCCGCGCCAAAAACCGGTGACCGCGTCACACCGAAAACCCGACAGAAACCGCTACGGCGACGGGTCGAAAAATATTCGTGTTGGCACGACAAAAAAAAAAAAAAAACCCCCGCGACGGTGGTTGTGCCACGTGCGTCTCGTACGCACATTTGGGTGGCGTTCTTTAATACTGATTATCACAGCACATGTTTACATTATCGTTATTATTATTATTATTATTATTATTATTTATTCGAACGCGCTGCGGTTTTTAACATCTATAAATCACACGTATTTGATATATATATATATAAACAAACGTGTTATTATCGCGCGAAAAACAAACGAAAATTTATCACGATTATTATGCGAGCGGGCACGTCAGCGAAACTTGTCGGCAAAACGAGACGGTTATAGTAGCCGCACCCGGGAGGGTCAATACACCCGTTGCTACAGCAGCCGGCAGACGATACACTTCCGAAATAAACAAACAACAACAACAACAACAATATTCGCCTATCGCCGTTCGGTGTTTTTAACCGCGCGCGATACGCACTTAGCATTTTAGTAGATATCTGCTCGAACAACTTTTCCTTCGTAAATTTTACGTCACCAAAAATTCGTATAAACGTCATTTTTTCCCCCTCGTTATCGCGATTGGAATATTATACACATCGTATAGTGCTCGAAAACATTTGAAATAGTGCATTGATAAAATATTTTAAAATTTCATTTTTTGTTTGGAAAACGTCTAATAATATAATTAATATCGATAAGTAATATTTTAACTTTCGCATACTGGGCTTCAGTCTTGTAGAGTATTCGAATAAAAGTATTTTAATACTAGTATTTGAATACATTTTGAAGTATTTTTCGGTATTTCAAATACATTTTTTTAGTATTTTTAATACATTTTAAAAGTATTTTCTTTGCATTTTATTTTCATACGTTATAAAATTAAGCTACTATGAAAAATTCATAATTTTTACACATTTCCTTGCCATTTTTTAGCAATGTACATTGTAATGTACATCAGAACTGAAGGTTATAAAAATAACAAGTATTTTTCATGTAAAGTAACTATAAGTTATATTCAATTGGGTAAACTTAGTAGATATTTTTAATATTTTTAAACACTAGTTAACATATTTAATAATGAGAAAGTGTATTTTTATTCAAATACTTTAAAATTTTGAAAGTATTTATCACATACTTTTTTTTAAGTATTTTAAAAGTATTTAGGATACAAATTTATTCCAATTTAAATATTAGCATTAAAATACTTTTTCAAAAGTATTTTTTACAAGACTGCTAGGCTTACCCTCATCTATAATAATACTAAAACTCATATTTGCTTGAAATTTTAAGACCTAATTATTTTTATATGCAACTTACCTCTTCTTAATTATTTAATATAATATTAATAATCAGATATAAAACTAATCTTTTTTTAATAAACTATTAACTAACTTTATTTATTTAACTAACTATTTTTTAGAAAATATTTTCTACTACCCATTTAATTTTATAGAAAAGAGATATAATACAATTTTTATAATTGTGAAATTGTAGAGTTGACTGAAAAATTTTTTTTTGAAAGTTCCTATCCATAAATCTCTTTAAAAGTAGGTATTTTTTTACATTCTGATGATATATAATATCTAATATTGTAAGTGTCTAAAATGACGGATATCAATTGGATATTAATTTTTTTTAAATATTTTGGATAGCGTACATATTATGGTATATTATAGTGTAACTATTATTGATAAATAACAAATAGTGCAATATAATTCATCGGCGATATTGATGAGATCATTTTTTCCTTATTTATTATTATTAATACATGCGTCTACGGCTGATAGGCTGATAAATGGTAATATAGCAATATTTCCATAAAGTAAATGTTGATATTGTTATAATTACATTACATAACCATCAGCAAACCATTAAACAAAATTATATTTGTATTATTAGTATTATTATTTATTGTTATTGCTGAACTATTATTGTAGTATTACTAGGTTATGGCATCATATGGAGAGTTGCTTTAAAAACGACCTTTTTATACATCAATTACAACGCAATCAATAAATCCAATTGCGATTGAAATAAATAATTACTAGCTAATGTCTGCATAATATAATATTTATTATTTAATAACATTACATATTATTATAAAGTTCAAAGGTATTAATCTCGTATATTTAATTCTCATATTATACAAACAGTATCAAACATTTAATTCTATAATAATATAGTTATTATATAAATATTTTTGTAATGTATGAGTTTTAAAACACACCATTTCTAGGTTATACTAGAATTAAATTTGTACTGATGTATGTGTCTGCGTAAAGAGAGAGTAAATGTCAGCCAAAATATGAAAAGAGACACAGCTATGAGTTGGGAACATTAGTTTTATTTTATTGATTTATATTCCCAACTAGCTGTAATATTTCTCTAACGCGGAATTTATAACTATACCGTGTATGGAGTGAATCACTAGTAACTATAAGTATTATGAATATTTTACAATTTATAAGTTGGATTATGTCTGGACCTATGAGTATTCGGGTATTATGTGCTATATTTGAAATTGTTGATAAATGATACGGATGAACAAGGAATATAATATAAGGTATGTATGTATAATGTATATATATATATATATATATGTATGTATCGTCAAATGTAAATTTCAACGGTTTTTGGAAGTTTTTCATAATTTTATGGAAACTATTAAATAAGTTTCTAGACAAGTCTAGAATAGCGTTTTCCAATCTGTAGTCTGCGAATGCATGTTTTAATATTGAAATTTGAAATAATTAATATACTAATATTTGTTTATTGTAAATTTGTAATGTTGCATACTTGTATCACACTTTAAAATACTAATAAATATTATTAAATATAAGTTACAACAATCAATTAATCGACATATTCCTCGTTTTTTATGAAGAGGAATTTTTAAAGAATATTTTTAAGGAAAGACTAGATAGAATAGACAGAAATATACCCTAATCTAATATAGTATTCTTTTAATAACCCAATTATAAAAATTATCTATACGATAAATGAATATATTAATTTATTTTTCTTATTAATTAAACTTTATATTATACATACATATACGTAGATTTAGTTAAAGAGAGTAAATAATTATAATTACTCATATTATTTATTTAACTTTTGTAATAGGTCCACATTTTTATCTGAAAGGGGTTAGCCAGAGGAAAATGCTGGTACTCTAGATTCTATAGAACACAGTAGTCATAAAATAATTTTTATTTTACCTAAATTGATGACTTTTTGAGTAGTCTATTTAACTCGCAATAATATCACAATACCATATTATATATAGCTAGCTTTTCGTTTCACTGGAATAACTATATTAGACTGTTTCAAATAACTATAACTTTACAGTATTAAAGGTTTTCCTGTTATCTACAATGATGTCGCAAAGGTAAAATTAATTATGGTAAAACCAGAATTTAAACTATTTACATAATAATATCCAAATACTTTTCGTGATTTACAATCAAAAAATTCTTATTAGTATTTATAAGATTAAGAAAATTTTTTTATGAAAATCATTAAACTGCATAATACGATAATGCATAATATGTTTCAATAATATAATATAACGACAATATCAGTGTTTCTACAATATTCTATATTTTATACCATCACTTCGATCATCGGTTCATATAGTATATTCGTATTTCAGAAGAAATGATCAGAAAGTAGATAGTAATGAATGTGGTTAACTATTAGTTTGTACACAATATTATACACAAAATGACAAAATCGCAACATCGGTAAACAATTCCAAGAACACAATATGATCGGGTGGGAGATAAGTCTTACTGTATAAGATCTACTGTATAACGCAAAACAATGATAATATCTACGTCTGTTATTATTTTATTTTTTCGACACCTACTTATTCAATCTGTAAAAGTGTAAAATATAAACTCAAAACTTAAAAGTGTTATAAAAAAGTATTTTAATAAAAGTTTTTTTAATTTTACGATTTAAATTGTTTTTGTAATATGATCGAACAGACATTATTTTTTTATTATTTATGGATAATCATGTTTGGTGAATGCATAATTTTGTATGATTCGTGTTTAACGTGATTCGAAAAATATATGTGACGTCCAATTCGTATTCAAATAGAGTATTAAATAGACCAATGAAACTGTATATATTCATATAATATATTATATAGAATCAAATATCAATATTCAATAGAATAATGACAAGCGTTGTTTCCAAAACAAGAATACATTTAAAAATTACACAGAAAACTACTTAAAAACATCACACAGTTCCCGTTAATTCCAATTGAATTTAGTTTGTGAATAACTAATGACAAGGTAATTTAATTCACTTGTACTCGTATATGTCAATACCTATCAGATATGATAACATAAGTAGTACGTCACCTAGTTACAAAAATATTTTTTTTTCAGTCGATAAAGTTGTAACGACGAATTTTTTTTTGAGACTATAAGATTGTCTTATAAAGAATTTATTTATTTATTTTATTTAACTTATAATTTATAAAGGATAATTTTTTATCCACGTTTAAAAAATCGTATTGTTATCTCGTTTGTATTATATTCGTCGTCAATTTCGTATATCTCCGAATGACTCACGAGTTATCGTAAATAAAATGATTTATTTAAATATAATAATCGGTTTCTATACACTCAACTTAACATCTCAACATTATGATAAGTTTTAATAATAATTAGTGATTCGATTCCATTATATTTTTAAATTTTAAGTATTTTAATTTATAATAATACTATTAAATATGATTTAAAGTCTAAACAACTAAACATTATAATAAAAAAAAGTTTGTTTTGGGTGATTTTTTCAAAATTAAATTATTGTTTAATTATGTTTTTTATTCGCTCTCCCAACAATTGTTTTGTTTTTAGTTCGTGAATACGTCAACAATTTTACTGCCAAACAAACGACTAAACTAAAACGAAGTTCTTCAGAAAAAATACATTTTTATTTATAATATATTATTATATTAATAACTAACCCATCTCGACTGACAGATAATTAACTCTCGACTTGAATGAAAAATGAGTGTAAACCAGCGGTATTTACTGCTAATGATTTTTGTCTATCCTATTAAAATTAAATAGGTCACATTCGGTATGAACCGCCTAAAAACGTACATTTAAATGGCTGGTGCGATTTAATAATAAAAAAAAAAAATCAACAGGTGAAATAATATTGTGTAAACGTAAGTAACATAATAATAGTACATTCAAATAATATATATCTTAAAACTACAAAATGTGTAAATGTTTAAATATTATATTAAATGCAAAAGCAAACGTAGACAGAGACTCGTTTAGTTCAACGAGTATGGCGAAATTTCCATATAAAATGTTCATAAATTAATATTCATAGTCATGGAAAAAATAATAATAATAATTTCTAGAAAAACATTGTCTCGAGATGTGTTTTTATTATCACCACTAAACATAAAAATACTATTAACTTTTCGGTCGCTCATGATCTTTATTTCCATCGCGGAATTGACCTCAGGCATTAATATTATTATTTCCTTTGCAGCCATAGCGTTTTTTCGTTTTAGTTAAAGTCATGATTACGATTTGAATACTATTTAGATTTTAAGCTATAATATATATGTTATAATCGAGTTTCACTTCATTAAAAATTTATATTATAACATCTATGTGAGATAACTTAATACTTATTTGATAGAAATCTTGCGAAATTTAAAATTATAGTTTCGCTTAATATATCACTGTTCGATCTGTAGTTACACATATATTCATTCAATATTAAATTTTGGAAGTCAAAGAAATCGTTATTTGTATTATTCGCAAAAGTTAATCATTTATAATGCTATAAATATATACGGGAGACAATATTATGTACGCGTGATATAATTATATCACTTTTAAACAATGCACGTGGGATTAGATAGGTAGTAAAAAAAAACACACACTTCATTGCCAATTCAAACAAGTCTATTATTAAAATCAGGTTTTTTAAATGCAAGAAAAACACTTAAACTGCTTGATTTTTCAACCGTTGTCTGCGTGCATTTTATTATAGCTACCTAATAATATTATAATAATTGAATAATACATTCATATTATTATCATTTATAAAAAATCACAACTAGGGAATTGATATTGTATTATAATTATAGTCGTACAATCGTGAAATTTAAAAATCCCTTTTCTCCGATCGAAACCCTTTGATAATAACGTAAAAAATATGATATAAAATTTTTCTTTATTTATACACGATCGCAGAAGTACATTTTTTTTTCAACTATTTTGGCGACTGGGAACTAGTTACTGGGTATCTGGTATTCGTTATTTGGTGAACAAATGACAAGTCAATTTTATATTAGGTACCTATATTGTATTTATATGAATTTGTTACTTATTTTGTTGAATATTGAGATAGACTATTGAGCGAACCTAAATAATATCATAAACATCTAATGACTAAAGACACGAACATGTTTATGTTTAAATATTTATTACCTTAGACCTTGAAGTGATATGATTGTCCTATTGTACTGGAATTGTAAGAATAAACACAACAATGATTTCTAATACAAATATATTATACGATTGTCGATAAAATAGTCGGAATTATAATTGTTTTTACAGTATTCTAACCAAAGTAGAAACTTTTTACCTATCTCTTAAAAGGTTTTTTCAAATATTTATAAAACCTGGTTATTGTTTAGTGTTATACTGTTATAAGCGTTCGCGCGTTTTATTATATAAATATATATAGGATTATAATATAACAATTAACATTGGTTAGATTTCCAATTTTATAATTTATAACCATTCGATAAAGTTTGAGTAATAGATATTTTTTGTTGTTGTAATAACGTTGATGAAAGATACTTGTATTTGAAAAAATGAATTCAATCGACTTGCCTTTTTTTCCCTGTCGCGGTCAAAACATTTATTATTGTATTGTATATATAACCTATTTATGATCATTTATGCGCATATAAATGAAATGATATATTATTCAAAACATACGAAAAACTATTTACAAGTAATTTGGCATAATTTTCTACATCAGTACGTTTATTTAGCAAAGAAAAATATTGTTTTCTGGTAAATAAAAATTAAATTTTAAATTGCAACTTATCAAACAGATGTACATCAAACCATGTATATATTTTATAGCAAAATTATTTTTATTTGATAATAGCCTGTAGACGGAGAGCGTGAGATTTAGAGAATTTTTTTTTAATAGTAACTATAACTAGATAGTATAATTAATAACTTTTAATAAGCATATATAATAAATGTGGAAATTAAAATATACCAAATTAATATTAGTTAGAATACAGTCATTAATTGAAATCATTTTTTATTGCCTTTATCTTTATGTTTAAATCTGTAAAATAAAATTTGATTACTCAATTAAAAAAAAAATGGTACCTACAATGTTATTTTTACATTGCAACTTTAAATTAAAATCAGTCACCGAGTATATTAGCTAGAAAGTAATTAAATTAAAATTAGTCTTTAATTAACTATATAGAGTGATCCGAATATTGTGTTATAAAAACAATTATGGTGATAACATTTGAAAACAAATAATTCCCATAAGTTTTGTACCATGAAATTATAATCATTCTGTATATTTATACTACGATTTACTCTATATAATATATTGCACGTATATTTTACATGTGGGAAAGCAAAATAAAAAAAATCCAACTATTTTGTAATACCTTTATGAAATTATACTTTTTTAGTTTAATTAATTAACTTTTTATATTTTTTTATTATACTATTTTTTTAGTTACTAAAAATAATTTGAACTCATTAAATATAATTTTATAATATTTAATTACTCAAATAAAAAAGTTAAGTTGATTCCATGTAATTAATTTTTAAATAAAATTAAAACGTCATAATAAAATTATGTAATATACATTATTGGACATAAAACGATTTAATCAAATTTTTTTGAAGGCCATTTATATAATTTTTATGTAAAATATGATTTTTCAACTATAACAAAGAAAAATAACACATACTCGAAAATTTTCATATCTCATATTAACATACAACTGTTATATTTTGTCACAATTTAAGAGAGTATAATGTATAACATAGTAATTATAATTTTATATTATACAATACATAAGTATATTATATTATATTATTATTGTTGTTGTTTTCATGGGTATAAAAAACGAAACAGAATATGAAATAATAATTTCTCTGGATAGATGCAAAAATGCCATTCATCAGCTTATATAATATACAAGCGGTCGAAATATTTTGAAAGATATTGGGAATCGTAAAAGTTTAGTTTTCGTTGTTGTCTCCATTTGATATTGTAGCATTAATCACACTGTATATATGACAACAAATAATTATATATATATTTATTTATTTATACTGATGTACACCGATTTCCGAAATTTGATGCGTTTCGGCTGGCAGGAAGTTTTGTTAGCAAATAAAATAAAAATATGCAAATTTGCGTTTGAATTATCGAAATTAATCAATCGATGATCATCACACACTTTTAAGTGTTTTATTATCCACAAGAATAACAATATCACGTGTGCCAATATTTAGACTGTATATTTATTTCCAAGAATCAATTATAAGAGGTAAACATTATACAATATTATAATAAATAATAGTTAATAGTAAAATAATAATAATGTAATTCTTTATATAGAGTGTATCTGAACAGAATACAAGTAAATATAATAATAATGTATACTCGCAATATAAGACGAGTGACAGAAAAAAAAACAGCATTTTTTTGCCGTTTTTTATCATTATTTCTGCAATTTTGGACTTGGCATATTTATATGAATTAAATAATAACCATTACTAAAAATAACTTATTCCATGTAATTTTTTGTAAAATTGTATCCCAAGATATGGTCACATAATTTACAATAAAATCTCAACCAAAAAAACGTATTTATGGCGTCAAACATCGCATAATTAGGTGAGAAATTTAGTGGAAATAATCTGATGATATTTATTTTTTAATTACTAATTATTTTTCTTAATTAATTTATTAAAAAAACTGTTATCTCATAATAAAAAAGGAAAAAAAAATTAAATTGTTTAGCTATACTGCAGTTAACCTAACCTTGCATGAAGGGTACAAAAGATATATGATTACATTGTATTATTTGTATTTGATACAATTTATACATCCTGTACAATATAATTTAAAAATTAAAAGCATTAAGCGTATTAATTCACTGGTCACCAACATAAGTGCTCCTATCAATAACGTTTTTTTTTTTTTTTATTATTATATTATACATTTGGATTTGGATAAATATGTCTATAGTAATATCGAATACAAAAGCTTAACCATAGGTACTATATACACACAAGTATAATATGAGCGAATGTTATAACTTATGAATTATCATACGGTCGTCACATGTCATTAATTTGTTATTTACTTCAAATAATATACACATTTGTTACCCCACGAGGACTTTAAAAAAATTAATATGGCCATATAATATTATGCGTATATGAAATGATTGTAAAGAGCGGATTATTAAGTTCTTAAAAATGTTAAATATTATATACACAATAGAAAAAAAAACCTTTTTATCATTATAAGAATAATAATTATTCTTAAAATATGCTTAAACTCGAATATGCTATAAGCTATAATTGTTTAATTTTATTAATAGTTGGTTAATTACTTATAAATACACGTGTTTAAAGTTTGCACAAATAAAGTATCATGTGCCAATATGATAATAATTATTGTATTTTTATGTGACAACAAAATATTCAAATGTTCAATAGTAAACTTAATTATTAATCATTACCAATTTGATTACAAACGACTTTATTTAAAATTTTCTTTCATTATTTTATGCGGCCAAAAATATCCAAACTGAGTAAATGAAGAGATATGATTTTTTTTTATACAAACTTATAATAATTCATAAAATAGACACAATTAATTTGTTTTAGTAATTTTCTTGGACCACATATTTCACCATCATCGCGAGCTGCATAAATGCAATAATGTGAACTACAAAATATCCACTCTCTAGACATGACATATTAGTACCTACGTGATAGATATTTTGTCAATTTTATAACTCATTACGTATACTTATAAATATATACCATTTTCATCGAGATTTTATAAAAATAACTTATATTGGTATAATGTTAATATAGTATACCGTCAATTGATAGCGCGACAATCGATAGCGGTCAATAGATAGGCCGACAATTGATAGCGTGACAATTGTTTGTATATATCCATAACGTATATTAATACTTATTTTAAAATCTATAGTATATATTAATAATTATATTTTTTTAATTTTAATATGTCAATATCATTAAAACCAATAAAAAGTGAAAGAGGCACCAATATTTTAGTGGACAATATGTATTAGCAGGAAAGAGAGTTATCAGACAAAATAATTTGGAGATGTGTTATGTACAAAAAAAATGCAGAGGTCGTTTACATAAATCAAATGGCAAAAGAATAAAATCATTAGACCATAATAATGTACCTGATGTAAGTAAAATTGAAGTTAAAATTACAGTTAATTAAATGAAAGAAAAAGCTAAAAGTTCAAACGAATGCAGTTCTTAGTACAGTAGCTCAGGTATTTTTCTTATGTATTTTTCTTATATATATATATATATATATATATATATATATATACGTATAATACTATATGTGTTATATTTCTTATATTACGAAAAAAGTACTAAGGAAAATTATTTAGCTCATAATTTTCAACTTCAATTGCAAGCAACATAATAATTATTATTGATAATAATAATTATATTTAATTACTTGTTATAATATGTATTATATTTTTATATATACATGAATATATATATTTTTAATTATATTTATTAAATTTAATCATAAAATATTTTTATCCACTATCTATTTTCAACATTATCTATTGTCATATACTAACAATTGTCGGCCTATCTATTGCAATTGACCACTATCTATTATCACGTTATCAAGCTATCAAATGACTACTATCTATTGAAGTTGGTCCGTTAATATGTATTTGTTGTTTTATTCCTTCGGTAAATATTATGAAACTAGCAGGGTTGTAAAATCTCTTGTTCTATACACGTGTGATATAATACTGCAAACTATCGAGTAACCACCTAAATAATAGGTATAATATTTTATTTTTTATGTTTTTTATAGGCCTTCGAGGTGTTTCAACTCCTGGGACACCACTTAAATACGCCATTGTGGCATTGTGAATTGTGATATAATGTTCTACCCATCCGACTACCCAAATAATTTGCGAGACACAAAACTATTCCGCGTAAGAATAAATATTATATACATGTCATAATGGTGGTAAAAAATTCCTCAATGTTTCGATAATGGCTATAAAAACCTACACATGAACTAAAGTCAGTTGTTATTTTCAACAAAATTCAAAGTAAATATTGTATTATACACGTTTTTAGAGTCGCAGTCCACGGAGAAGATATGATTAATTATTTATTGTATAGTATATATACTATATAACTATATAGGTATTTTAATGTTTTTTTTTTCATTGTGAAATTTGAACGACAAAACGGGAAACAGCCTAAGTAAAATTAAAATAGCTACTTTGTATGTAACTGATTTTTTTATACGTATCTGAAAAGTATTTTTACATATAATCATTTTTTGGCTCCGTGGATTTGTGTCAAGTACACCTCCAGTAATAAATAATAAATGCAGCTGTTTATTATTTTTCGTTGTGGATACACAATACACTAGTTTTTTAAAAGAATAATTTTTTTCTCTGTTTCGCGACCAAATAATGACAAAATTACATAAAAACAATTTAAAAAACTGTGGCAATGGATTATTATTATTATTAATACAATAATTATTATGCTATATATACCATACAATTGTATAAACTGTGCTGAACTGTGGTCTATATTGATGTTTAAAATATTTACATTATGTTAAGTATATAGTGTACTATAATTTTATTTCAATGTTTTGTTTTGAGCATTACTAATTGGAAAAATACCATTATCTTGTTTTAAATACATTATTATGATGTAATAGATGTGAAGAAGACGTTAAACGTACGTGTCACATATGTTTTGAAATAATAAAGATATTTTAGATTACGAGAACGACAACGGCGAAAAACTTCACGTAATTTTTTTCTCGTATACCAGAAATACAATGTTAAAATATAGTATTTAAAACCTGTATATTATAAGAAAATGTTATTATCTTGTTCATGTTTATTTACTATTATCGCTATTACTATTATTATTAATATTATTTAGGGCCGATTTTACAATCTTAGGTTTTGTCTCGATTACGACTTAACACTTCGTAAAAGATAACTGCCCATATTATAAATGTCCGTTCGACTACAACGAGTTGATTACGTTCCGTTAACTTATCAACCGATGCCGGGTGGTAAAAAAATAATTACAGTTCGTAAAAGGTTTTTGATTGGAAGTTGAGTTTTTGTTTACATGTTTTTTCAACTCTTAATAATTAATCTTATGATTTTATTAATTTATTTTTTGCTTTTTATTAAAACAAAATAAATATTTTACACAATTGTAAATTTCTTTTTATTTGTTCACTGTCACGGTCATGGATATTTTAGATTATATTCATTATAATAATTTAAATGATGAAATCGACAACGATGATTATGATGAAAATGATTCAAATTCAGATGACAGTTTATTTGAACATGCTGATTTAGTAACTTTCATTTTTAAATGAATGTAAAGTTTTTTCTTTTAAGTTTTTTATTGTCCATTTCACAGTTTCAAACTTGAAAAATTTAAACTAATAAAACGTACAATTACAATTCACTACAACAATTACCATATTTGTTACTTTGTGTGCAAATGCAAAACCTTCATAGAAATTCAGTCATGCAGAATCCGATTTAGACTTTTGGAGGAAAATAATATATTTTAAGGTTATCATACGTTAAATTTCTACGTCATCAGTGGGCTACGTAAAATAACATTTACAAAGGATAGGGGATTGTAATACTATGATCAGTTTAACGGTCCGTAAATGATTTAACAAATCGCCACGTGACCGTCGGCCTAACCAATGATAGTAATACCGGTATTATTATAAAGGCCATAACTGACACTGTACTATTTCCTATTTGGTGTTTATATTAAAATTTAAAGATATTATCATAATATTATAATATAATATGTGATAATTCATATAATTTTAATTAAATTTAATAAATATCAAATGGAATGGAAATGAACCATTTCCCATAGCTTAATTGTATAACTTTTAAGAAGAATTAATTGAAGATTAATTTATTAATATTAAATTCAATATAAATATTAACTCTTTTTTTAGTGATTATTTATATAAAAATATTATACTCTAAATAATTTAAAAAATATTTTATTTGGAAATTTTATTATGCAAATAGTCATCCTACAAAGCATAATTGCCGCCCATAATTATAAAATGTTGTTAATTTATATTTTAGTTCTCGTATTTATGAAAACTCTTCACGACCATGTATATGACAATGAGTAACAAATACCACGCATGCGCATTTCTGTAGTCAAATAATTTTCTCGTGAAAATTAAGTGAAATAAATATATAAATAGCAAAATCATAGCAATAAAGAACTTAAATTATAATGTTTAGGTTGAACTTATAGTAGAATACATTGCCATATTTTAAAAAAAAAAAAAACATTTGAAACAATGTCATAATATATTTTACAAAAAAGATATGACATTGTCTATAAAATATATTTCTCTTTAAACTTTCTCATATGTGGTTATAGTTCAACTATTAAGTTGTCAACAGTGTTTAATTTTTCCCATTGAGTTTGTTGATAATATTTCACGCTGTTATCATCATAGCGATAATTTGTATTATCACGTGTAATGATTTTATTTTAGTAAACATACAAGAAAAATTGTAAAAAATTATAATTAATTAAATCGTCAAAAAACCTACTTATTAAACTTCGGGGTTAAGCAAATAATACTAAGTTAAATAAAGTAACTATAATGATTTTTTGGTCTGCACGTACATTTCTAAAATAATGACAACTTTGTTAGAAGCAATCATCAAAAATTAATAACTATAAAGTTGTCTGTGTTACTTTGGTATGAATACGCTTTGTCGAAACAAAAATATAATTGCAAGGATCAAAAATCTAAGGGAGGACATGACATATATTTATGCATAGATATGTAGAAAAATAAACGAAATTACATATTTTGGTCACAGTTTAAATACAGATATAAAAAATCATATATATATATATATATAAAACAAAGGGAAGTTATCCCTCCCCTGATCTTCCAATTGACATCCACGAGTGGGTGAGTATTTAAATCGTATAATAATTTTACAACTAAAGAATTATAAAATTTAATATAATCTAAAATATACTTATTTAAGCTTATAATGCTATATACTATTATAAAACATGCCTAGCAGAAAATATATCGCACTGGGGTCATACGCATATGACCTAAATCGAGTTTTACGAGCTAATAAACATAAATATTGTTAAAGTACTTTGGTGCAGTAGTATATCTGGGCCACGTTTTCCAATATCGACCGATATGCGCAGGGGGACCCAGTCACCCGTATGTTATAATGTATCCATCATATTACGTGGGTATATTGTACACTATGGTATACTAGTATTATATACTATAGGTATATTAAATTGTAATTTTTATAAAGAAATGACGTATCGATGCAAGTCAGGGGTTCCGAGACTTGACTGATGGTTCAATACACAATACAAATAATTATAATAATATTATATTATTATTTACAATGGTTTTCGATTTATTATAAATTCATAACTAAATGATTTACCCGAACAAAATTATGATTTTATTTGTAATTAAAAATTGAAATACTAAAATATTAGTAAACACCTACGACATATCTATTAAAAGTATATAATACTATCATAGACCTATAAAATAAAGTCTCCTTAGGTCTATGAAACATATGCAACTGAAAACAATTGCTTAACGTTGTAGGCGTCTTACTAATATAATTTAAATTTAAATCCTCTAAAAAAGACCAAAAAATGCCCTAAAAATAAAAAAAAATGGCCTTTCAAAAAATTAATTAACATAAATTTACATTAAATCATTTTATTTTTATGTTAATGAAATAAATAAATATTAAAATTCAGAAAAAAAAATGTTTATTTAACATGTGATATATATAAAAAGAAATGTGTAAAAAATTTAATTAAATTTAAACTATGTTTATATTTCAATGTAGTCAAATTGTTTAGTTATAATACGAAAAATAGGTCAAAAAGTCTAAAAAATTAAAAAATGCATTTAAAAATGTCAAATGTGCTCCAAAAAGTATAAAATCCGATAAAAATGCAAAAAAAATGTAAAAAATATCCCAAAAAAAATTTGTAGTTACAACATGAAGAACTTGAAACACATTTGTAGTTTGGAAAGCATTGTGTAAGACATTCTAAAAAAAGATGTAAATGCATTGAAATCCGAGCTCTAATTATAATCAATGCTGTTCGAATCAATGATATTTTTAACGTACTTAGATTTAGAAATTAATTGAAAATCATTGAAATTAAAATTTAAGTCAAATTTAAAAAATTGAAAGTGATTTTTCTTATTTACTGGAGTTAATGTATTTTGAATAAAAATAATTAACACGTATCATTAATGTTGAATAATTTGCATATCATATTTCATTATTAAAATAATATACAAGTTATTGTCATTTTCACTAATTGTATTGTCGTTATTCAATTTAAAAATCGTTATTTATTAAATTAATTTGGAAAAAAATATATAAGTTAATACCTACAATAATTTTAATGTTATAAAGTTAATTCAAAATACACTTAAATCATTAATTTGTTAAAAATAAACATTCCATAAGTTTTAACCCATAAAATAGAGGGTAAATATTAATTACAAATTTCAATTTCAATCATTTTACAGTTCAATAGTCAATATCATAAAATGTTCAGGGATATATCAATTGTATGGATAATATAATTGTGTATCATATGTTGCGAAAAAATTGTAGACCAACGCACGCTGGATTTTTTGTATTCAAATAAAAAAAAAATGTAGCCATTGGATGTTAGTTACATTAAATTTAATACAAATTAATAATATAATATAATATATATAACAATATAATAGTAAACTATAGTGTAGAGTATAAATAACATTATAATAATATATTTTACAAAGATATATATATATTATATCATTAAATTTTATCATACAGTTATGTTTTTTTGGTAAATTGTACGGTACGCTGGAATTAAAACCATATAAATTATACAATATTTAGTTTAATTAAGTTATAACTGTAATCATAATTTATTTTTTAAATATGTAGGAATGAGGGCGTACGATATTTACAATTTTCCACCAATGGGTATATTTGCACTGAAATACTGAACTAGAAAGGTGTAAATACGGAGGGCGACAAGGCGCAATAGTATTAAAAATATACTTAATTTGTCGCCATATTGGATTCTAAATCATGGATTAAACAATGTTATATGGAAGAAAAACAATCGGCCAACACCGGTCTAATACCGTCTATCGAACATATTGTAATACACATTGTTATGAGACCCATAGGAAATTGCGAGTTCTCACTGGATGTATTAAGTCACGTCTAGACCAAAGTAACATTATGGACAACTTTGTTAAAAACAAATTTTGTTAATTGTTGCCAACGAAGTTACCAATATTGTGGAAAAACTTGTATTTTCACGTCCAAAGAAACGTTTATTTTTCCGTTTTAGTTATGACAAAAATGATGATAACTTAATTAATTTAGCCTATTTGCGGCCCAAGTACCTTTTTTTAATGATTATTTGTGCCCGAAATATTTTTAGTTTTTAAAACACGTTATAGTCATTCAACGTTGCCGATTGTATGCTGGAACTACGGTTATCTACTCCGAGTAGGTTTTACCTTTTAACACGATCGATGTATTTTAAGTATACCTAGTACTTATACTAATTTAAACTATTTGTATTTCATTTTTCCGATTCATTCTTACATATCCATTATATCTAAATATTGAATTTAATGACAATTATTATTTTTGTACATGTGTTTTGTTGGTTGTTGGTTGTTTAATTCAAAATTTAAGTCCAGATTTTTATTTATCATGTCTATCATAATTTTTTGATTATATATTACATAATTATATTATTGAAGGCTATAAATTTCCACAATCGATTTGGGCTGAACCTCCTTCCAAAGCACCTCATACAAGTACGACCAATTGTGCTGAATTATTTCATAAGCATTTTTCATAAGTAAAATTCACAATTTTATTCTTCTTATCCGCCAGTAATTAATATTATTGAAAATTGAAAATTAATTCAAGTATAGATACTTATTTGAAAATATAATAAATTAATAATGGCACAATGAAAACTTAGACGTAATGATGTTAACGTTACTAAACTTACTTAATAAGACACTTTTTATTACACAATTTAAAGAGTGGAATATGTTCAAAGATTTTTCGTGGGATTTTTGTAAAATATCATCTAACAATGAAGTTTAAGTGTTTTAATTTTTTTTATATTTTAAATAAATATGATTTCATATTACAAAAAACCCACGAGAAAACCTCGAAAATTTGTTATCCTTTAAATATTGTAATGAGTGTTTAATGTTTGTTATATGACTTTGATTTTGCTATATTTTCTGTCGGATAGACAAGGACAACAAATATAGGTATATAACGTCCTCTCAACGATAACCGTTCGGTTCGTATCGTTAAGATATAATATTTATATTGATTTCCGAGAAAAACACGTCCCTGTCGCGCGAGTGTTAATATAATAATAATACTACGAGGGCGGCGATCGAACGACACGTGGTTATTCAGCCGTTGCCATCATCGGGGTGTGGTATGGTATAGATATGACCCAGTTTTTTAACCGCGTTGACCTGAATATATACGTCGCTGAGTGTTTTTTATGCACGTGGAAAATTAATAATAACATTATACAAAAGGAATTTCCATAACTATACATTACCAAATCGCGATTATTAGATAATACGTTTATCTCGTAACATATAAACAACTATAATAACGAGTAATAATAATTGTACAAAAAATATCACAATTTTTAAGACGTAGTTTTTTAGTTTTGTTATTTATTGAACGCTCAAAACGACCATTATTATAATTATATTTAGAATTTAGACAATACAAACGTCTACATACAATGGAATCAGTGAATAATATTGTATCTATACAAAATAATCATCATGGCTGGACAAGTTAGCTAATTTTTTTAACTTGTAAAATTAGTTTGTCTATAGTTTAAGTTTAATAAATGTTAAAGTTAAATTTAATTTAATGTTTAAAAACAAATTTATTATTATATGATTAAATTTTAAAAATATATAAATATACTTTCGTTTTACCTTCAATTTGTATTATAGTTTTTATGTTATTTATAATATCTATATATTGATATATTTAAAATTATTAAAAAATAATACTATTGTATTATTGTTGTTGTAAGTTAAATTAAATATAAAAACATATTGCTTTTTATAAAATGATATTATTGAACTTCACTTGATAAAAAAATAAGAGGATATTGTAATACAAATTTAAGTCATTAATACTTAACAAAAATCCTTAAATAACTTAATTAAAAGTAAAATTAACCTTAACGTTAACACCCAGCTTTGATAATGATAACAGCTGTTTATATATTATATACTTTTATTATAAATTATAATTTGACGTTATTTTTTTCCATCATTCGAGTCATTTAACCTTAGTAAAATTATACGCTGAATGATCGAAATAATTATAACATTACTTCATAAATCGCATTTAACAAATTAACAATCATCGATAATAATTAATAAGTATATAATATACAAATATTATTCAATGTGCGAGTATACATTAATTATAATTGCAGATAATAGTATATAGAAACTATTGTGGATTTATGGTATACATTTATTTACAGTGCGAAATAGAAATACACAATATCGCTTTATTATTATAATTAATAAAATTGCCATATATTATAAATGTATATTATAAAACAGCGGTTATATAAGAATTAATAATATTGCAATAGATTTATATAATATAATATATTAATATATATAATTGTTGTCGTAACTGTCTTATCTTGCAGGGCACGCGTAGTATCTCTCTATTTGTATGCAAATTATAAATATTAGGTAGTTATAATTACAAAATAATAATCAACGTTTCGTCATATAATTACTAAAATTTATTTAATAGAATGATGTGCAGCTTTCCCGTAAAAATGGTACACGAAAAATGCATTTGTTGGTTTGTTTAATAACTACAAATCAATATTTCTAGATTAATTTTAAATTTTAATAGATTGTAATTTATAGAATATAACCGTAAATATTTTATTTTTTAGATGATACCATACACCTACCAATGAATATGTTTCGTATATTGTTGTGATATGATGTTCCATTCTCGAGAAAAAAATATTATACAATTATTGTAATTTATGACTGCGGTTTGCAACAAAAAATATAGTAGTTTATTTGCATATTATACTAAAAAAGTTGAAACACGGTTTGAAATTAATTTATATGAGTTGGATAAAATGTAGAAGAAACGCGAAGAAAGTCAAAAGTTTGATATAGCCTCGAAGGACTTTTGGATGGGCGTTTTACTATACACTATTTTCGAGAAGCTGAAAAACTTTATACATATAAAGTATGTATAATATTATATTAAAGTATACGATTTTCTGGAATTTCAGTTGTCTAACTGCAATCAGATAGGAAGCAAAATTGATACTTTTGAACTTGTTACAATTAAATTTCGACGAAAATTAATTTTTACCGTTGATAATAAATTTAGTTTTAAATCGTAATTTAATCGCAAAATAATTGTCGTTATACAGTGTTTAATTAATTAAAATTGAATTTTGTTTAATAATATAACATAATAATTAATAATAGAACAAATTTTAATAAAATATAGTTTTTATAAAACTACATTATTGATCGCAACCAAAATGAATATATATTATTATTCAGTTACATGAAGTAACAAATCCATGTACACAAAGTTAAAAAAGTAATATGACATTGGCCACTGACGATTAAATAACAGAACTATTTAATTATATTTAACTATTCGTTAGATAATGTGGGACAATATATTTCATCGAATGTTGTTGCAGAAAAAACATGTTTATGAATGCAGTACTATACTAAAATACTTTAAAAACAAAACACACCAACAATTTAAAAATTTAATTTAATTTTTATTTCACGAATACTTTTTTTAAAATACCTAAAATTAATTATTAATCTTGAATAAATTTATCGTTTATCGAAGGTCTATTTTTGCTATTTTTGTTAAAAACTTTAATATTGGGTTATAAAACACAAAAAATATAATTAAAATTAAAATAATTGTAAATCTACACATATATGATAAGATATTTTGTAAAATTATACTTATAAATCAAATATTATTATTATTATTATATATCTTAAACAAAACAACTGTTTTTAATGCAAATAATAATTAAAAATTAAAAACATGTATAAAAAGGCTTCACTTTCGAATAAATAATATTAAATTTAATATTAGAGTTTCAAAGAAAACTCTGTTTTAGAATAAATATTAAAAATACGAGTATTTTACAACATGATGTATTATAACCGCAACATTTCATGTTAAAAAATTGTTTTAGAGAGTTCAAAGAGTATACCCACAATGCCAAAATCTATTTAATGAAATATAAACATCACAGAAAATTCATTCTTCAAATTACGGCAAAAGATAAAATTTATAAATCATTATTTTAAAAAGCTATATACATTATAACAACGAAATTTCATTGAAAAGAGCTACGTATAATAATTATATTTTTTTATAAACAACAATACGAGTGTATTAAAATAGGTATAATAATAGTTTTGCATTTTGTTACGTGTTTATTAAATGTAACGTATTTTTTCATGTAAAAACGATAATCTTATACACGATATGTATTTTTCTATATGAATGAATATGACTGTTAGATCTAACTGACGATAAGAATGTAATGACGGTTTAAAAACTGTTAGTTGATACTGCGTAGTGCGTAATAAATATAAACACATACATACACACAGAGAGAAAAAGAGAGAAAGTACTCGTAATCATGGAAGTCAAACGTATGGAAATGAAGATAATATAAGAAAGAATTTGGTGAGTCGATATTATGCGAAAACATTGAAACTTAGACGTAGGTACATGATTTATCCTAATTATTAATATTTCTGAACAAAACCAAACCAATCTCGGCCGAATTCGTTGGTCTAAAGTACAAACTTTGAAAGCATAATATTATATATTCGTTTCGATCAGGTGTTATCGTTATGATGAGAATATTCACTGTGACCTCTTTTTTTCCCGCTAAAAGTAAAACTATATACATATGATTACCCCTTCATATATTTATTATTTATCAATAACACCAAAATTACAATATTTGTTTGATGTACACGTGTGTAAATTTGTGTATACGTTGCTCGTGTGGGTTTTAAAATGATTATAATCAACAGCTATTAGCTGCTGCGAACCATTTGTTTCATGAAAGAATATAAAAAAAAAAAAAAAAACAAGGCGGACGTAATATATAAACTTTGGAATTTCGTTGCACTGATCGTCATTGATACGTCTTGTTCTAATTTCATTATGGAATAGATGAGAAAATATAGATCCGTAATTTGCGAATTTACGATGTACCTACAGTAAATTTTCAAAAAAATTATGATCGAGTACAAATTATATTCATAATTGTTATATACTATACAACTACCTATAATATGACATTATGCTTACACTAAGTATGGTATACGAACAATAAACGTACCTAATAAGTCCGTGTTTTGCTAGTCGACATTTGAAAATTATATTTTATTATTTTCAGTTGTGTGTCAAGGTCTGTTTGTCATCGCGGTCGGCCTAAGTTGATTCGAATAAATCCCAATGAAATCCGATTAGAAGAAAAATAATATCGTGTGTCAGTTGTCCGACACTAAGTAGACTATATAAAACCCATACAACCGGCGCGCTAAGCTGTTCACATTATCGTGACTACATAAAATAATATGTAATAATTACGATATAAATAAAAAAGATATATATGTATATTTCCTGTTATGATTAGGAAAGGTACAAATTAATATTTTTTTATTATTATATAGTTCGTGACTTCGTGAGTGTCTTACAATTAGAAAATAAAGTTAGCAAATATGATGTGTACAACCTACGTTCTTTTATTTTTAAATCAACTAATTATAAGATATAATTAATAATTAGAATAATATTTAATATATACGTCATAGTATACAAATTAGGATACAGAAATGTACTTTTTTCTGTATTGTTTGTTGTGTGAGGAATTTAAAAATAATTTAGAATTATATCAAAGTAATTACAATATTAGTCTATTTATGAAAATATCTAGATTTGATTAAAGATAATCAAAATACGATTTGTAAAAAAAGTAAGTTGTCTGAAATTAGTTCTTCTGCGGTTTATAATAAAATATAATAATATATTAGCATTAGGAAAAACAGAAAAGTAGGGTTTTTTGATAGTTTACTGGTTTTTTCAATATTTTTTAGCCTCATACACATTTTTGTCCTTATTTTATTATAACTATTATTATTATTATTATTATTATTATTATTACCTATTATTAATGTATGTACATATTTGACATTATAATCAATAAATTAAGAGATGAGATCAATACATAGATAAACTAACAAATCAATAAAAACGTAATATTATTACATTTAATCAGAAAATTATTTATTTAAGTCTTTATATTTGTTTTAATGTAAAACACATTTTATAATAATAATATTAATAATGTTAAAATAATAATAAAAAACGTTATTACAATAAACTTATAAACACTTAAACGAAATATTAAAATAGATTCACGTAAAAGCAAATAAGTAAATAAAATAATTTGTAAAAAATAAACAAATAAATCATATGCTATTCACAATTTATATATATTTTACATTAAAAATGTGATTTATCTTTTTATACTGATTAAAATTAATATTATTTCATATTAAGCCTGAGAAATAACAATAATAACATTAACGCGAGATTCTATTTTCATTATTTTTTATATTATACAATAACAATAGTCAATATTATTTCTTTCCATATGGATACGTTTTGTAAGAATAAAATATGTCAATATATGACTTCCTGGTTCAAAGAGCTAAGAGCTATAAACTAATAAACTAATAAAACTGATATAGTTACCTAGTTGTATAATAATATTCTTACATAACAATATTATTGCTTTTGTAGAATATTACAGTTAGAATAAATAAATGACAATATTTTTGTGATAAATAAAATAATCCTTTTGTTGTTTATAATAGGTAGGTAAGGTTAATGAAATTATAAAAAATGTTTTTCTTTATTATTATTTTTTTTTGAAAAGGATGAACAAAGGAATGATTTTGTTACCCGTCCAATGGCGAAAATGAATATGTATATATTTAAAGTTATGAAATAACAGTCGTAAATGCGTATCGTAACGATGATTATATTCAGCGTGTGTTTGTGTATTTGTATGTTATGTTCATACATATACAATTTGAATTGTATGCAAAACCTACTTATATTTAACAAAGCACCTAACCATTTATAAATAATTATTATAATATAGGTAAAACTATTTTCTCAGAACGTCATATTATTTTATTATTGTTTAATACATTCTTGGAAAATATAGTAAATAAAAAATGTAAATATAAAGTACACCTCAATATTATAATATAATAATAGGTAATCTCTATCGCAGTTATTGTTTAAAGTTGAAGTATTGTAATATTTATTTGCATTACAGTAGCAAACTAGTAGACGTGAAATAACCTCGACTTAGAAAAACATTAGGTATATCGTTCTTGTTGAAAGTCATTATTATACGGAGTGTACCATATTTTTATTTCATATGAAATTCCAGAATGACTTAATGAATAATTAGTGAGTTCATGTAGTAAATGATAAGCCTATTGACAAATCGGAATTTTTTTGGTGGACCCCTGTCTTGTGGCCTATGTTCAGACTCTGGTCTCAACTACTTGTATTATGATTTAAATTATATTGATTAAATGATAAGTTGATAATAATATCAAATTATGTAATTGTAAAAGGTTTATTTGTTGGTTTAAAAATAATGAAATAAATACTTTACAATCGTTGAGTTATGTTCAGCAATTATAATCGCCCATATAATATTATTATGTCAATATTCTGTATTAATTGGGTTTTATAAATATTATTGTTTCTATAGTCCTGTTGTAGCCCGCATGTATAATTTAATGAATAAAGGTTTCAAAAACCTTTATAAATATATAATGATAAAATGTCTATATAACGGTTTGCTAAAGAGCGTGGAGTACCGTGTTGATAGCAAAAAGTTACAAGTTGATTCATAAGTCACAACACATAATATCTTATTGTTGTTCTGTTAAAATGATATCATAATAGAATTCCTATGAATTTTAAGTTTTAAGTGGGTTTAGTGTGAGTTTGTGACTAACATTATAACTCGTGTACTCGTGTGATTTTGATTCATAAAATTATAATATTTCACTATTTTCACTGTTTAAATTATAAAATATTCTATAGTAACTATAACTATGATATAATTTATTCCACCATTGAGTATATACCTATTTTGCATTTTGCGAATACAAAACTTTAAAGGGTACCTACAATATTTGTTATTTTTAGAATTAGAGTTTATTACAAAACGAAATACATTACTACACCCAAAACCATAGCCATCTTTATTTGTCACACTATTTTTGTGGTTTCATGGACGCTGTTGTCACGCAGCGGTTCACAAAATAGGGATTTTAGGGGACGATAAAATGTTATGGAAACTTCCATTTTTCATTAAAAATAACGAATTGAGGACCCTCGAAAGTTACGGATGCGCAAAACGCATTATGGGTATTTGATCGCTTCACTCTGAATTTTATAAAAGAAAAAAAGTAAACACCCTGTATAATATAATATATATGTATGAAATAAAGATCACAATATCTATATAGTAATGCGCAATTTCCACATCTTGTCCGTTTAAACTCGTTTAGATTTTGTAATTCGATCGTAATCTTCACACACCATCACAATAGTCTGGCGGTAAAAATGAATAATAGACTATACTGACTACTGTGCAATAATATCGTGAGGAAATTATTTTGCACGCTATCTATCTATCTATATATATATATAATATGCAAATATAGTAAATCATTTTCAACGAAAACAGAACAATACAAAACCAATATAAAACATGAATACGATTAGAGCTGTTTGTATCTTAAATGTTAAGGTTTCCTCTCCCGTTTGGAACCTGTCCATCTTTCGGGGGTCGAACACCAATGATTTCGGAAGGATAGAAGACATAAAAAACATTCGATAAAAATCGCTATGATCCTTTTGTATTTTATATTTTTTTCATGATTAATGTCTCTCTTTTTCTTTCTCTTTCTACGTTAAAGTGAATATTATTGTATTTGAGCACAGCCGCCAAATGAATATACGCAGCAAATAAATAATGCGAATGCGATGTCTACATTTTCTTAATGGAGCTTTGAATCCATAAACAATGGAATAGCAAAATATTATTACAATACACCTCCGGTATAAACATATATACGTAAATTTTGCAAAACAACACAGCGCAGAATAAAATTGAATTAAAATCAAACAATAACCTTCCTAAACATCAAATGACAATGAACACAATATGGATGTTGACAAAATCATATAGGGAAATCTTGTGCGACCTTAAATTATTCCACTATTTATCTCCTTATGAAAGAAAAGAATGATAAATTGTCAAACATGAAAATTTCAAATCTGTTATTATAACTTGTTAGCAAAACACCAGACTTTTAGTAATAAAATATGTAAAATAATTTATATTTTAAGAAATTTACAATAATAATAATTATTGAAATATATATTTATTAATGATCGTATATTAAAACATAATTTTGAAATCATTTGTATAGGAATATAAGAAATATGAAAAATATGTACTAAAAACTTTTGTTGATGAATTATTTTCGATATGAAATTTATTTATATTTATATTACTTGCATCTTGAGCATTAAAAACAAATGCTAAAGAAATGGTCTCGAGTCCCAGTGACGTATCCAGAAGGTCCATAGGGTTCAGACCTTCCGAAATTTTCTTTTCCCTCTTGATTATTAATCGATTTTATTCTTAAAAAAAATGTGTGTGATTAGTCAAACAATTTTTGATTGAACCGCCCTACTATTGAAATTAAATCCTGGCTACAGGGCCATATATAGTCCTGTTTATTAGTAATCAGTAATAAAGATACGAATCGATAAATAAAGACAATTAACATTATATTATAAATTTAGCTAGGTACTAATATTGTCTATATTGTCATCACCAGATTGATTACAATAGTCGACATCTATTAACCATGTCCTAATTTCTTCATGGCGAATGGCGATTGTTATAATATTGTTCCGGATGTTCCGGTTTTGTTTGTTCTGGCGCACATTCCATTCAAGCGTTTACGCATTATACGGTATAACAATGTATACTACCTATAACCTATAAAGTTTATAACTACTGTTATGGGGCTAATGGGGGAACAATGTTGTGCAATTACTGTTATTATAATTACAGCGTCTCTGAAAAATAATAATTCATTGCATATGGAATTTTTTGATTTTGTACTATTCATAAATGGTTTTATAAAAATCAACCGGTTAATTTATGTTGATTGGTGTATTAATGCGTTTAATTGTTTAACTAGATACCATGTAATTAACCACATATATATACATAATTAATGTATTTTTCCAGCATATATATATATATTATAATTATATATATATGGTTCATTGTAAATACCAAAATTTTGGTTAATAACTGATGTGTACATATATTTACTAATGTTCCTTTTTAAATTTGGAATAATTAATATTTAGGTGATTTTTTTCACGCAATTTAATCACCTCTAATAGGCCAAGGTTTATTCACGGGAAGTTACGGAACACAGATGTTATCAAGGTAATCCCCATTTCAAAACACTTAAGTTATGCTGGTGTTGCTAATTCTTTATAAAATAATTTTAAAGATTATAGTTTTTAGGAATATATATTTATGAAAATTAGATCACTGATTACTGATTAGACACTAGTTTATAATATAGCAGGTTATCGATTAACAAGATTACGTAATTTTGGTTATTATTTATGCGTATAATATGATTATATATGGAAAATAGCAACACACATTAAACCAAATATAGTTGAACATTTAAATACTTGCAAACACATATATTAAACATTTTACATACATATACATAATATAATATAGCCGAATAAAACTGGTACACGTTATTTCCTTAATTAAATAAATATAATAATCTAATTAGAATGAACAACATTGAGTTCCTATATTGATGTTATTTGTATTATTCAAAAAATTTGATACATTGTATTTAATCAAATTTATTTAAAACTTGTATTTAATGTATATTTCCAGAATTATATTAAATGCATTTAAGTTTAATTTTGAATCGCATGAAATTGACTTTGAGACTTATTAGTTATAACTATTTTTGATAATATTTATATTTATTTTATAAAGTTTTTATTTTCAATCCAATATTGTATAAACATATTTAACAGGTAAAAAAAATTGTCTGAATGAAAGAATTGTCTGATGACAACTAAAACAATGATATGGAATCATTAGAATTCAAACATATTTAAAAGTCAATAAAATATTATGTTCTATTTGTTTCTATATTATTATTTTAGCCTAATAAAATACTCTAAAAGATACGTTGAATTATATTAATACACAATAATATAATTATTTTAATAATAGTAAATAATAAATATAATATAATGTTTAATCATCATTATATTACTTAGGTACCTAACTGTCCTAACACATAGGTAAATTAAAATGTAATTGGATATTTATGAATTTATAGAATATAACTATGAACCTATGAATAATTAGAATACGAAACATTTAAAAATTGTTCACAATTATGTAAATAGGTAAAATGTTTATATATTTTTATTCTACTATCAAGTTACCACTTTATACTTCAGTATACGGAGATTAAAGTCATATTCACGCATTGATAGAATGTACCTTTATACTACTTTTTTCTTGTAAGGCTCCTCCGTTTAGAGACGCCATGTAGGGAAGTCAAAGATATGTTCGTGTAGTTGGCCTCCCACTTTGACCGATTGACTTCAAAATACCATCAAACAATTGCAAATTAATTGCAAATAATTGCAAATTGGTTTTTAACAATTG
>CM023358.1:64583241-64634908 GCA_013282895.1 Eriosoma lanigerum
ACTTCAAAATACCACCGAAAAATTGCAAATTAATTGCAAATAATTGCAAATTGGTTTTTAACAATTGCAAATCAAAATTCTATTTTTTATGATATTTTTAAAAAATGATCAGCCCCCCCACTTTGACCGATCGACTTCAAAATACCACCAAACAATTGGAAATTGGTTTTTAACAATTGCAATTGCAAATCAAAATTCTATTTTTTATGATTTTTTTAAAAAAAATTATCAGCCCCCCCCCCACTTTGACCGATTGACTTCAAAATACCACCAAACAATTGCAAATTGGTTTTTAACAATTGCATATCAAAATTATATTTTTTATGATTTTATGATTATGCAAATCCATTATAATATTCTAAACAGGTGTACTTTTTCATATTAACGTATTATTGCAATTTCCGGACTGCTACAACCTTGCATTAATAATTTACAATAATCGTTGGACAAGGTACAATTCTGTTATCATTGCTACAATTCTTTTAACCACATCAAATAATATGTTATTAGCTAAGGGAATATCTTTTAATAAACTAGTTACTATAAATAAAACGTTACAATTTGAATTAATAATAGAAACTCCAGTAATACCCTGATTCTCGTTGAATAACAATTTTTATAATGATAACAATAATGTAATATTCAACATTTCTTTATAAAAATAGAAATATGTATAAAAATAATTTAAAAACTGATTTGTTGTGTATATTGTAAAGGTATCAATAGTATAAATTATTTAAAGAACAATAACACAATAGGTAATTTGATTGAATATTATAAACATGTTATTTTGAGATAGATTTTCTTTTCATATTATGTTCCTGTAAAATGAATTTATAATTTTTGATGATGAGGTTGAAAATTGGAGAGGAAAAGGAAAAGAAAAACATACAAATTTAAATTATTTATCAAGAACTCCTAAGAAACCATCACGAAGAACAAAATACATGAATGATATACCAGAAATTGAAATGATTATAAGTTTTCGAAATTTACGATCTAAAAATACGACACTTATCTTAAACGGTAACACAACGACTCCAGTACGAATGGACAAAAAAAAATATATTATTAACAATACTTGTTCGTTCGATTCAGTTGCAGTAATAATTGCTATGGCATACTTAGATATCTCTTTATATAAACAATTTATTGATAGCAATAAAAATACATTTTTAGAATTTTGTAAAAATTTAATTAATATTACAACTGCTCACATAAATAAGGAACGTTTAAATATTTTAAAATTATTATTCAAAGAGAATGAGGGTATTACAGGAGTAACTATTATTGATTCCACTTGTAATGTATTATTTATAGTGACTAGTTTGTTAAAAACAACTCCCTCAACTAATGAACATTTAACATGTGAGAAAAAGGGTTGTAGAAATGAAAACAGAAATATAGCTTGTCCAACAATTATTGTAAGACTAAACCAAGGTTTTGGCAGTTTGGAATTTGGTCTACAACAATACGTGAATCAGAAAACGTACACATGCTTAGAATGTAATGGATTAGTGTCATCAATAAAAATATTAAATGATCATCTTTTCATGAGAGCGATGTATTTGCCAACAAAAAAAAATTTCCACTTTCAGATTTTCCTATAGAAATTAAAGTGCATAAAAAAACGTAAGATTAATTCATAGAATGTATTATTAATTTTTCATATATTTATATCTAATATTATGGTTTGATAATTCTTTCAGATTTACATTTTATGGAGTAGTAGCATACGGGCATGGCCATTATGTTTCACATATAAGACGACTAAATAACATATGAGAAATACATAATGATTTGCAAACAAAAATAAAAACTCATATTAATCCCAATAAAATACTAATTGACCCACATTTAATTGTATATATTATAAAAATAAAATAAGAAGTATTTAAATAAAATAATATGTGTAAAATAATTTTTTAAATTTATGTTAAATAAATATTAACGTTTTGATGTATTTTCGTACATAAACATAACAACTTACATATTTATAATAATACAATATATTACATAATATGTATGTTATAAATTATATCTACAATATTGTATATACAAGATGTAGAATTGAGTCACAATATCAAAAATTTATTACAATTTAAGAAGAAAAAGTCGATTCTGTGTGTTCCTCCTTCGTCCATTCTGACTTCGGAGAAATTAGTGGTTTATTATAATTAAGATATATTACAATAATATTTTATTGCAAAATACGATTCTTATATACCTAAAGTAAGCTGGATAAGTATTAAAAAAAAATCATAAAAAATAGAATTTTGATTTGCAATTGTTAAAAACCAATTTGCAATTATTTGCAATTAATTTGCAATTGTTTGATGGTATTTTGAAGTCAATCGGTCAAAGTGGGGGGGTCAAATTCACGAACATGTCAAAGATGTGCGATTAAAATTGACCTTAACTAGTCAACTAGAGATTCAAGTATAATTATAATATTATCATCTATTGACATAATGCACACCTAAGATAACCATAAAGGTGTTTAATTTTTTTTATTATTAACAGTCCTTATGAAGTATATATATACGAATAGACATTGAAAATTACCGGAAAAAAAATCGTAAAAAACTGTCGAATAAAAATTGTGGTTGTATTATAGCAACATACTTTATGTTATACAGTAATATTAATTACCTAACGACCTATCGTTTATCGACTTTATAATCTGCCTACCATTTTTAATGTTATTTTTAAAAATTGTATTGTAAATTATTGAATATAAAAATCATCCAGCATTTGTTAAATATCATTTTTTCATTTTTTATGCACTTTTAGGAAAAGTGTTTTTTACTCGAATTTTCTTGGAAAATTTAGATCATTTTGAACTCTACAAGTTACGACTACAAATATAAAAAAAACAAATTTAATTAAATGTTTGAAAATCTACTTTACTCCTTTCGCGCCAATACGTTACTTAATGGGATTAGAAATTTATTATAATTTTTCCAAGTATTTTTATATGTTTTATACTAAGAAACTTAATTTTATAGAATTTAAATTTTTACGAATGAAAATACGATATAATAATATGCTACTTTTACATTTTATACATTTTAACCGAAGAAAATATTAAAAATTATAAACCTACATACGCAAGCAGCATAATTATATTATGTTTATATTGTTAAATAGCATTATAACTCTTTGTATACGTTCTCCGGAAAATCTGTTATCAACCAAATTCAATATAATTAAAATCTGTGATCCTCCAAAATAAAAAATAAAACAAAATTTTGGGAAATAAATAGAAAAATATTTTACATAATATAAGTAACAATATTATACTTGTTAATGATGAGAAACTTCATGTTACATAAATGGTTAGAACCACATTTAGTCACTTTAGTAAAATGTGTTCGTTTCATAAATTTTATGATAAATTGATGACTACTGCGTGATAAGTTCTGAATTCATCATTATTATATTTATATTATTTGTTTTCGTTCTATTCGGAATTTTAACTTTAAGATAACATGATACCCGAATGTTTTGAAAATAATGCTGGCTCCGTCTATCTAACGGGGGATTTAGCATAATCACATCATCAACGCAAAACTCAAATTGTAACGTTTAAGTTTAATTTAGAATATTTATATTATAAATATTTATAATATTGCACATAAAATATAATATTAACTAATTTAAAGTAAATCATATTTTGATGACAATGTCATAACTCTTGTAAAATATTATTTACCCGAAAAAGAAATCAAGTTTTAAAAAAATAATTAACTTAATGCTCTAGAACTTCTTTGCCAAATAATAATTTACAAAAGGATCATATTCCTTTATCCTCAAAATATGTTTTTCTTTAGATTTAGTAACATTTTTTTATAATTTAAGTTCAACCTAAACGTTAATACAGTTTGTGTTTTGTGTTTTACTGTGATTTTACTATATTCGCTGTTAGCTAGCTGGAGACGGAATAGGTGGGTATAACATCCTCTTAACAAAAACAAATAATAAAACATATTATAATGACGATAAATTCTTTGAATATTTATTATTATTATCGCGGGCCGTCGACAAGAAAATGACATTTCCTGTTGCGTGTCTGGACCGAATCACAATACGATATCGCAAAATGTGACTCGTGACTTGACACATGACACCATAAAGTGACATTATCTGCCCGGTTAAATCATAATAATTGTTTAATTATTATGCTTTCCGCGTTCAAAAAGACTACGATTAGACGACGGCGGCGGGAGCCTGCTGGAATCGTTATCAATAAATCCACACGAAAACATGTGCGCCGACCTCCGTAACTCAAACAGACTGGTACGAACGCGGTCGTCGGGCCCGGAAACGCTGTGATTTGGCTTATCGGCGGAGGCGGCCACGTGACGACGCCCATCGCCACCGAATGCGCTTTTACAGTGATCGACAATAATATACTATATTATAATATTGTATATTTTGACAGCATAATTAAAATGATATGTTGTTTTATAATATTGACGACTCTCTGATTTCTCACTATAGTTCTAGATCCTCAAAAATTATTGATCTCACACTGTAATATCCAGTGGCTATATTTGTGTGTACTACGACACGCATTGTGCAATACGAAAAATAAAAGTGTGTACCTTGTGTTTTTATAATAAGTACATAGACTAAAATAGTTTCAAAGTGCTTTTCGGTTTTCCTAATGCTAAGAAAGATGAAAACAATATACTGAAACATAAATCAAAAATAAGATTTTTTTTTTTAATAATAAAATATATGGAAATTAATTGTAAATGTATTATGGGAGGGGTAATAAATTTAATTTCCCCTCTTTATAATTTTTAACATTTATCCATATTAACAATGCACATTTCACACAATATAGTCTACGAGACATAAGTGGGGTGGATTCCCCCATTTTTACCTTAATAATTACACCATGGAAATTGTGAACTATGGAAAATCAGAAAAATAGCCAGTGGTAATATTGTAAACGATATAAATAATTACTTATATAAAATATATATAATGAAGAAATGGTTATCATACAATTTTTCGTAATAGAACGATTTAAAAAATTTAAGAGATTTTCGTTTCTCCAAAATATGTTAAAGGTATTTATTGTTTATATGGTTACAACATTATATTTAGCTTAAACTGTTCGCCATTTTCATCACACAGACTCACGAGCATTTAGAATAAACTAGAATTATGGTAGTGAATGATCAGTTATATTAAAAAATAAAACTGTACATTATACAGATGATTTCTAATCAAAAGTGGATCTAAATTGACTAGTTTAAAATTAAAAGTAATTTTTTTTAAATTTAATTAAAATTGCAATGAAATAAATAGTAAATGAATACCGTATATAATATTTAATGAATTTACTGAGCTTGTTACATTTGATTTTCAAAATTATTATTTCTTTAAAGGTAATATTATATGTATGAATTCAATTGTTTTTTTTTTTTAAACAGTTTTTAAATTTTGGAAAAGTCTATATAGAAGGTCTATTATAATGTGGACTGCGTAAATTGTATTTTTAATATAGCTATTATATTTATAAATTACTCCAAAATTGAAATTAATTCATATTCATATTTACAATTCGTAAATAATACATTTCTAATTTTTTTTTAAACTTAATTAATACAACATTTTATTATTACTTTAAATTTAAATTTAAATTAATTTTTTTTTAATTCTTCATATTTAGTAATAGTTCAGAAAGTTAATAGATAAAGTTAATTTAACAAACAATAATTGATTTTGTTCATTAACTTGTCCGTACTTAAATATAATATTAACTATTAAAATTAAAAATTATATAATTGTGAGTTACGACTTACCTAACGTTGCAACTACTTGTTTTTCATCAGAGATATATCTGAATAATCCATCAGGTCGATATATTACAGTAAGTTTTTTCTGAAAAACATTGATAATGTCATTTTAGTACAAAAATATAAATTATAATAATACTTATCATAGTTTATCAAATAATTAATTATAAAAACAAATTATATTTGTTAATAACATTTGTTTTAATATAATTTATATAAAACTAAACCAGTAAATAATTGTTATATAGTCTATTTAAATTGATTATATAGATAGTAGAATAATATTATGACAAAAGCTGTAGGGTTAAAATTATTCAATCATACTTGTTGATTAATTTAGGAAATTTACAATATTTATAAGGTAGAGAAATATAAAATATTTACAAATTTTGTTTAATATTAAGGAAACTTATACTTTTATTTTGGTTTATATTTCTACATACCTAACCGTAAAATATAAGGCAATATTTAGCATTCACAAGAGAAGTAGTTACATCCGTTGTTTAACAAACATTCAATTACCAAGGACATATTTTGTATTTTTAGAGGTCTGTTATTAGCACATTGAAATAATATCAATAACAAAATTTATATTATTTGAAGGTCTAATTATTTGAAACCGAAACCATTACTCGAATATCTATGTTTATAAACCGTACAATATAAACAAACAATTAAAACACACAATAAAAATAATATATTGACGGAGTAGAGTGTAATGAAATACATCACAAGATTGAATAAATTTAATTAAAAATCAAAAAGTCTAATAAAAATAAAAATAAAAATAAAATAAAACGATTATAAAATATACCTAACCAATTTCAATTAAACTTTTAAAGTTATTTATTGTTTTTAATAAAGGAAAATATATAAATAGTTTTGTATAACTTTTTATATTAGGAAGTGGTCTTGTCAAATTTATTGAATTCAACGTTCTATATATTTACCTAAAATTAAGAGAATATAGATGCATAATACAGAATAATAATAAGTGATTAACCTAACAATAAAACTATTCAAATTAAATCGTATATTGGAAAACTATAAGTTGTGCCAAAAAATGTTTCTAATTAAATACAATTATGAAAAATTACGTTAGGTTTTTTCAAGGGATAATTTTCCCTTTTCATATATCTAACAAACCAAATATGTATTTATTATGATCAAATCTACTTATCGTGTTATATACAGATTGTAAATATAATTTTTAATAATAAAAACAAAAACAAATACGATTGTATTGTATTGTTTTACTGCTATGTAAATTTATAATTTATAGATTATTATAAAATTTCGATATTATATAAAAATATTGACAGAAACTAAAAAGAAAATCTACGCTTCGAATCTACCTAAAGTAGTATTTAGTAGTATTAACTATATTATCAGTATTAACTGTAACTAGTAAAGTAGTAACTGCCATCAAAAATTAAAGGTTAGGTACCTACCATTTAATATTTTACCGCAATTATACGTTTATACTTAGGTACCTATTATATTTTTATAAATATTAATTAACGAGTATTATAGTAGTTAAATAAAATAAGGTTACGCTGTGTAGGTTAGTTGTAGTTATATGAATTATAATGAAATAACAGAAATAAGTTTAATTGGAACAACAATAAAATTATATGGGAATTAATAATAAGGCTTTATAATGTTAGCTATATACCTAATATATTTAATATATATCTAATATATATTTTTACCTAATGTATTAAATATCAAACAAAAAACGATTGCCTTCTCGGTCAAAAGTCATATATTTATATACTATATTAAATATATTTTTGAGATAATTTTTTTTAAATGCGTCATGTATGACATTAGAAACGTTTTGTTTACAAGCTACTTAGAGGTGGATCTATGGGTATTTACGATATTCCTGGATATAGCCAAAAATGTTAATATTATATAAAGTTAAACTTTAGAATAAAGAATATAATAAAACAAGGAAGATAGTTGTAGAGAAAATTTAGGCATACTCAATATTTTCAGGTTGGATCCGCCTCTGAAGCTATATTTAATTTTCAACTTATCGGATAAGTAACTATTCTATCTACAACCATGGCGATAATAAATTAAAATTAGTATGGAATACAACTTTTCCATTAATTTGATAGTTTGTTCCAAGTCTGGGAAACATTTCCTGAGATGTATATTGTATTATCTATAGTTGACATGCCTGTTTATTTTGTCATCACTACGCCCACCGTAAAACAAATTACATTTTTTAAGTAACAATAATATAATATATCAGACATTGAAATGAAATGAACATGAAGCTGGAACCTCGCAGGGAATACAAATGTTCAAAGATGGACGGTGTTTTATTTTTATTCACAAACGTCGATTCGATGAGTCTGTGGGCCCGCCAAAATAAATTTAAAAATAAATTAAAACCTAGCCGGTTTACTTCTATATAATTGTGTATATTGTGTGGTAGTGGTACAGTCGAGACTACGACATATACAGTTCGTGGTTGTGTAATATAAATAGTATTTTTTTGTCTGTCGCCGCTGACGAGGGCATACCTTGGTATCGGTATAATATTATATTATTTTACAACGTGGTAACCTTCTACGGTGCATATCGCGCGGGAGGAGTATTCGATACGCGCAGGTGAATGAGCTGTGGTGGGCGGCGGCGCTTCGTGGGAATCGCTCGCATATTTCTCTCTTCTTCGTTTTCTACGTCATCGTACGCACGGACACGTTTTCCCGCCGACGACGACCATACATACATACGAGTTGTTGTTAGCAGCGGACGTTCCACTTTTTTGCTCTCCCTCGCACCGTTCTGTTTATATTATTTATTATTATTTACATCGTCGTCGTCATGGCGGCGGCATAGTAATAATAAAAACAAACCGAGGCCAAAACGGACCATCCGAACGCAGCACCGTCACGTCACCTCCTCTTCAAGCGGGTTATATGATTCGACAACGTTCCCGAATGTTTAAATTTCGATTTACGATTTGGACATAATGATTTCATTGACCGACAACCGTGGTTTGATCCAAACCTTGGATACAAACACTTGTAGACCAAATGTCTTGGTAAACACACTACCGCGAGTTACCAAAATGTTTGTTTTCGGTTAGATAATCAATGATAACATATCCATCTCATTAACCAATTATTGACCAAGTTAGATATTTGATATTATTTTGTTTTCAACATTAGAACAATAAGGTACATTTTTGGAAATTCGGAATTTTAAGCCCCTCATAATAGCCCAGTAATAATTTGAATTACTAAAATCGTAGTAAAATTTTGTAGTATCGGACTGACGCAACATACGTATCTAAACAGATATGATAAGTAACGTGATTTTTCTACGTACTTAATTTTTCTAAATCGGCATCTCCTGACATTGATTTTAATTTATGTAATAATGAAGATTTAACGAAATTTATAATAACGAAACCTATTTGTATATTACAAATATTCTTACGTAAACTATAATATTAATTATAACTAATATTATTATTGTTACTTGTTGAGTATAAAATAATATTTTAATTTGTATTAAATTGTCAATTAAATCGTTATCAATGCAAACGCAATAATAATAATTGTTGTTTTGATGAGTTAATATTAGTGACTATTATGTTATTTGCTCATATACATTACGTATTATATTGTTGTTGATTTATTGATTTTAAACATTTTGTCTCGTGTTATTGTGTTATGATTTAAATCAAATAAATAAAATATATAAAAACTTAAAGTCTCAGAATCAAAAATGTAAAATTAGTTAAGGGTAGATGCATTTATGAGGATGGTTAAAATTACGGTTTACAATTTTTTTTATAAATTTATAATTATGCATTAAAATGATTAATAATAATTAACTCAAAATAAAATAAAAATAAAAATCTATAAGACACTAGATGTTAGTCAGTCAAGATACTATTAAATACAAATATGAATAGTATATTGTTAAATCGTCTGAATTCTGATTAAAACGATATAGCGCAAAGCCAACATTGCTGACTGATGAAATATGATTACCTAGATTGAATTTCCTCAAATTCTAAGAAATATATTACAGAACTCTGCCAAACCGAAAATGTTTCAGACATACATAATGTTTTCAAGCTCCTATTCATAGAAAAATAGAAACTATAACGTATAGACGTATGTATCTCATATAGGTACATACATGATACATTAACCGTTAAAGAACAAAGTTGTGTCCATTTTAATTTTTTTTTTTTTTTTTGTGTATAGAAATATGCAAATAAAACTGTGTATTATTAAAATATTTAAATCCGTCATATAGGCCATGTATGATGAATATGATTGTACTATTTGAGTTGTAGAGAGGTCCTCACAAACAACCAGTTAGTTGGACATGTATAAACAGGGTGATTAGAATATTGCGTTACAAAAAACGGCATCAATGACGTGATAATATATATTATTAGGTACCTAAATATATTTATTATTTTTGTAACACGATATTCTGATCCTTACAAATATTCTAATATATTTTATTACACTAAAATAGGAAACTCTCTTTTGAACAACAATAAGAGTATTATTATTGGACGAGAACTAGTTTTTGTATAAAAAGTAGATGTTTTTAATACTTTTATTATTAATTATAATTTAGTAACGATGTAATTAAAAAAAAAAAGTCGTTCCATAAGAAAATACCCAGGAAAATGTTTATATAATCACTAATCAGCTAATGTGAAACTGATAATAGTTTGAGACTCATTTTATTTGGAAACCTAAATTACTTATCTGATATTACGAGTATTTAATACAATATTATTAAAATATATATATATATATTTATATTTAAGTATAATTGTAGGATTTTACTTGTTTTACTTTTGTTATAGTATCATGTAAATATGTAATATGGATCTAGCATTGTGTTAAAAATATTTAAAACTTAATGCACTTATTTACCTGATGATATTTTATAAAACAAAAATATTTAATTTCCTTCAAAATATGCTTCTTTTTAAATTTTCTAATAGATGTTTATAGTTTATACTTTAAACTCTAAGGTCAACCTGAATATTACAACTTAAGTTCTGCGTTGCTGTGATTTTGCTATATTCTCTGTAGGATGGTCGGTGAGAGAATATGCGGGTATGACGTCCTTTTAAAATATTTCAACTTTGATAATAATAATGTTTAATCTTTACATTTACCGCCACAATTTTTGTATTGTGTACGATGTCACGTTAGAGTAGTTATAGACAGCCAGATGAAAAAGTGCACCAACATGATCCAAATCTTAATTTAAGAATTGTATTATATGCTAAATATTGTACCGTCCGTTGGAATTCAAGAGGAATTCTACGCGGTCTCTCTCCGCTCTCCGAGACGAGTTTTCAGGAATTCGTTAACAACCACGAACAACCGAATATTTTACACGACAATAATATCGGTCGTCGTTCGAAAACTGCCTGATTTATAGCCGTCTGGTAATAATAATAATAATAATAACTACAATACGATGTGTTCGTTTATATTTATAAGCTTATAAAATGATGTTACCGCGAGACAAATAATATTCAACTTGTGTGTTATTATATTATAAACATAACTATCAAACGCCATTTTTAATACAATAGTAATAAAGTTTTTTTTTATATTTATCAAAAAAAAATAATTGTGAGTGTACGAATTCAACTAATTTTTTCCCGACGTTCCACACGTAATGTCTAGACGAAATATCGATACATTAAACATTCGTAAAATGTTGATTACTAAACATAATGTAATATGATTAGGTTCTTGATTAGTGGTTACTGATTTCGTAATAGTTTTTTTTTTTTTATGTAGTTTGTTTGAATTACTTTTTAGTTAATCACAAAAATTTACCAACATTCAATCTTATCCGAAAAGTTGGTATAAATACACATATATTTATTTATATTTTATATCAATTATCATTATTTAATATGTATAATATTATTATTTAATTATTAATTTCAGAATTAAGTCATAAACAAAGTTATTTTTCTAGTCAATTATTGTTACATTGTTTTCTACGAGGATTTATTATTTTGAATACCTAAATAAAAATTAAATCGTTCTACATAGGTAGTAAATACATTAGGTAAATAAAATTATTATTTATTACAAAACTTATACATTTTCCACGTTAGCGCATTCATAATTTTAAAAAAATTTTTTAAAAAGATGTTTAAAATAAACATTTATCACAGATTTGTTGCGACCATGACAACTCTTTTAGCGTCAATCTTTAATAAATGTGAGTAATAAAAACAATAAAAATTTCATAGTATGATAATAATGTAATAAATAATTTGTTTATTTATTAATATACATTATATACCAAAAGGGATTATTGTGTTTTTATTTATTATTTATAAAGAGTTTATCTTATATAATTTTAAATATTTATGAACCCCGGGATTTATTTTTAACATCATTAAACCTCATACGTTTACGCAGATCGATATGTTATTAAAAGTTTATTAAAATAATTTTTTTTATTTTAGCTATATTTTTTATATATAATTTTTAATGCAATGTATTCGATAGGTACTATTATATAATAACACTAGTGGAAATACAACAGTTAAATTAATTGATTTACTATAGCTTTTTTTATGAGTATAAAAAAATAAATGACTTCTTCGAAAATTTATAGTTTTTAAAAATATATCTTTCATTTATATTAGTATTTAGAATGTTTTTGATTAAATCTATACGTTCAGTGGCACATAATCAGTGGAGGTTAAGGGTTCAATCCCCTTTTTCTATTTTATATATACTAACAATGAGCTAGCTAATATTTTATAACTATCTTAGATAAAACTATAAAACTAGTTAAAGTTACAACAATAATTGTTTATTTATTTCAATAGATAAACGAAATTACAAATTTACAATTTACAACAGTTATACAACGAACGTGGTGATTGCAATGATTTA
The DNA here is from genome assembly GCA_013282895.1 of Eriosoma lanigerum. Lineage (NCBI taxonomy): Eukaryota > Metazoa > Arthropoda > Insecta > Hemiptera > Aphididae > Eriosoma > Eriosoma lanigerum. The sequence continues at coordinate 64,595,987 of CM023358.1, forward strand.
TTGAACAATAATTATTAAATGATAGAATTCTTATTTCTAATATATTGACTATATTACTGTTCGCATTTATTTTTTTCATAAATACTTATGCTGTACATCGGTCAAGGTTCCTAAATAATAGTTAAAATTTTTAAAGTATGCATATACAAAATATGAAAATTGTGTAATTAAGAAATATCCTCACAACTAATTGAAAAAAAAATCACGTAATATCTGAATATTAAACAGACAATAGACTATTTTAAAACTATAAATGGAAAAAATTAAGATGTTGAAGAAGAGAAATCTCACCTGAATCATTGATTAATTGTAAAAAATAGATGTTAGGTAATATTAAAATATCGAAAATATTGAATAGTACTTAATAAAAAAAATAAATAAATAAAAATAGAGATTTCCTTTATTTCCTTTATATTCCTCAAATATTATAGTTGTATACGAAAGTTAAAAACTATTTTCTGTATAGAAAAAATGAATATATATATAATTATTATTATTGTTTATCATTTATTTAAGGGTAGACCATTTGTTTTTTCTACACTTTTTACAATATAAATTATAATATTATTTTGATTGTTAATTTTATGTGGGAAATGAGAATATATCCATAAATTATATAAAAAAAATGACTAATAATTATCTTTACAAATAGGGATTGTTTTTAAACAAATGATTTTTTTCCTACAGTTTTAAAACTAATAAAAAAAACTACTTAATGAACTATAAAATAATTTTCATTTTATGTTTTAATTTAAATTCAGTTTTATAATTTTATTTGATAATTTATTAACATTATAAACATAACGTAATATATTTTTTCCAACATTATTTGAAATTATGAAAAAAATAATAAGAAAACAAATTAATGCTATAAGATAACTTTTATAGTAACTCTAACCTGTGTTCATATGCAAATATAATATAAAGACTAGCAGGGGCCGGTAACCTTTTCATAGAACAGTCCACGTTTTTAAAAAGTTACAAAATTATGATATTCAAATTCAAAGAATCACACATCAGTCATTATTATAATACAAACTATTACATAAATATGTTAAAATTTAAAATATTTTAAGCACAGTCATTTTACAAATGTATTTTAACTATATAATTTAATTGAGAAATAGAGGTATTTAAAAATTAGTTTCCGCCTTCCCGGAACTAAAATCTTAATAATCTTATAACCAAGACAGAGCATGGCTAAATATATAGGTATGTCAGCAACTTTGTAAAATGTTGTTATAATTTGTGCATGTATTATTCCATGGTATTTCATGAAAGAAAATCTCAGATGTCTGTGATCCATAGATTTATTGAACAATAATTATTAAATGATAGAATTCTTATTTCTTATTCTTTTTGATTTAATCAATAGATAATGTTATTTAGACCCTGTGTATAATATGCAAATAATTACATTATTATTTATCTTCTGTAATTTTAATTATTAATGTTTCAAAAATTTATAAGAATAATTAATACGAATTATTGTCGATATGAAATATATTGCAAAAATAAATATATCATAAATTTATCTATGTCTAACTGCATTGATTATATTTGATAAAATTTATATCAGAATATTATTAATTATTTTAGGTATTATATTATAACTAATTTGATTCATTTAATTTTGTTTAACGTCACGTATAATTCAATTATACAAATTTTAATTTGCATTTTTTCGATTATTTTGGATATTTTATTCTTTTTATATGTACACCTTTTTTTTAAATAAAGTCAATAGTTATTTAAATACATATTCTATTTTAAACAAATCTAATTCATACCCATTTTTTTTTATTTTGTACAACTCGTATTGACAAATTAGATACAGTATAAAAATATATAAAATATATTATAATAGATATATTATAGAGTATAGGTAATTATTATAAAAACTTAATACCGCATTGTTTTTTTTTTTTTTTTTGACATACAATTTGTATTTTTAACATTACTCTATTGCCTAATTTTTAGAAAATAATTAATATACATAATATTACTAAAAATATATGAATGAAAAAAAATATAGGAAATGACTATTATTTTATACACGTATGTTTGTAAAATATATATGTAGATATATATTTTATGTCAATATGTTTAACAAAATCAATAGAATACTAATATAATGATAAAAAAAATCATTAATATTACTTTTTTAATATTTATATATTCATTTCATGATGTTTTTAGTCATTTTAATATATATTTAACGATTTTTAAATCAAGTTCCTGACTCAAACTTTATGGATAGACATGTGATAATATGTTACTGTGTACCGAGAATAATGTTAATAGGAAAAATAAATGCTAAAAAAATAACAACAATTGGAAATATTAATTTTTATTATAAAAATATACAAAATGAAATAAACATTAAGAATGTAAGATTGATATAAGTAGTATATTGTACATGTTGTAAGAATAATTTCTTGTAAATTCCAAATTGCATTAATATCGTATATGGTGGTATATCTACAAATTACACGTCCTGTAAAAAATTCGATAAAAAATTTAATTTGCCCACACGACGACAAATATGAGCGACTACGCGTCGTCGTCCTTGGTCATGGTAATGCATATACATGCATCTTGTTCTGCTATTAAAACAAGTGTTTCGCGGGAAAATGTTTGTGACAATAGTATATACATATACGTAGCTACCGAATTTTAAGAAGTAATATAATGTTATCACATTATGTTATTAAGTTTTCGGCATTAAATTTTGATGTCCCTGACAAAGGGACTTTTTTCTATAAGCAAAACAATAGAGCAAAAAAGTACGACGTTGACCCGCGTGGGTTTGAACCGATTCGTTTTGTTGGTGAAATTGATGATAATATAGATATAACAATGTTAGGTATTATACAAATAATCCTAAGAAAATATTATATCCCTAGTGTTAGGTTTCATTATTAAAGTATAATTCTTTATCGTCTAGATAACTACTTAAAAATACATGATATAATATATTAAAATATCTAGTTCAAAAATGATCTAAAATTTAAAATAATTTAAATGAAAACAAAAAATTACTATATGTGTTTCTAAAATATAATAACTTCCTAACGCTGAATTATCCAAAGAAACAAAATATATCATATTTCAAAACTCATTCTAAATCTGAATATTATTCTATACGGATGACGGTTAACCTATGTTTGTAGAAATGATTACTATTTATTTGAGCAATAGGTTACATATATAATATATTAATATAATATTATATGTTAATTTAAAACAGAGGTCACCAACTGGTAGAATGCAGCGGACACATTTTTTACGGACTAATTTTAATCAGTTCTGGATTAAATACTTAAACATGTTTATTTATATAAATAATTTAAAAAAAACTTGTATGTACTATACAAAATTGTGTACGATGTTTGTATCAACGTACATGGGTGACTGTGTGAACAGAATCGGATTGATGGGTAGGCAAAATAGATGTATTACCTACGGTCCGAAAAATTCGCTATAATTTAAAAAAAATTAATTTTTTATAATATTTTTAAAATAAAATTAAAATATTCGTTTTCATAATTATGGTTTTATTACATATGTAATAAAATATATTATTATAAATTCGGTATCACCCTCACCATGTTATTTGTATCAATTCCAATTCAACTGTTTCTAAAAATATTGTACCTACAGATACAGAATTTTATATTAATTAATATCATTATAAGATACTGTAATCAGTAAATTCATTAATTTATTACTATAGAGGATGGTGTGTTTCCGGAAAATATTTTGGATATAATTAATTTTTGAAAGAGATTAAGATGACTTATAGGCCGCATCTGTATATGAATGTGCTTACGGCTCTAAAAACGATAGATGAGCCGGCTCTGTGTATGAGACAGGTTTTTACTTTAATAAAATAATAATTTTAAATCAAAATTATAACGACCAAAAATGTTATTCCAAAAATTAAGAAACTGGTTAAAGTTAAAAACGTGTATTTTTTCTCATTAAATCATATCTCGTTACATAATTTGGTTAGATTAGAAAAGAAAATTGTTGAAAAATGGTATTTAATTTCCACTTTTTCAGTTGTAATATTAATTGTTGTCCTCTCTACGCAGAACTAAACGGAGTAATAAATCAATAGTGTAAACTTGTATTCAATATATAACAGCAAATTATCAAGTTAAAATATTATATTTTATTGTACTTTTTTATGTCTTGTGAAGGGATGTGTTAGCCCCTAATACGCCACTGCGATAATATCTATTGATAATTCTAAAAATTAAAATAGATAAACTGTCATGTTTAATTTTTTTTTCTTTTTACATTGCCTAAAGCTAAATTTACTTGTTAAAATTTGTTACATTCATATATAATATTATTTAGCAAATAAATATAATATTAACGTAAATACAAATGTTTAGTTCGTTGATGTGCAAAATGCATCAAAAGTTTTTGGAACTTTAGTTGCATTTTTGCAGTACTCTCGTGGAAATACTAATCAGCAGATTATAAATAATATATTTGGTATCTACCAATAAAATATGCTTTGTATTTTTCATATTATATCGCATATTTGTTATAATATAATTCATAATCATAAATATACTATACTCGCTATGAGCTACGGCGTGTTGACGTTAAAATAACGTTCACCCATAATCCAATATCGTTCGGTAAGATAATAATTTGTGTATTTTGTTAGAATTGGAAACGTATAAAATATATAACATTATATTTTACTACCTATTATATTAGAATAAAATTTCGTAAACGCGTTGCGATGTAAAACTGGTTGTAGAAATCACACCGTGGGAAATGCAACTATGGAAGTTAAAAAAGTCATTTTTATAAAATCGAAGACTGTAAATCATTCATATCGTGCACAATCAATTATGTTATAATATTATTTCATGTAATAATATATTATCTGTACATTCGATTTCGAATATTATACGTCGACGACGAGGATGATTCGCGGACGTAGTTTTTATTATGTTGAGAAGCTCGCGGCCACGTTCGGCGCTAAAAATCATTCATGAGTTTGAAAGTCTGTCAGTTATCGGTACCCAAGAAAGCAATTTGTTTTCGGATAACGGAACATGCTTGAACCTTGTGCACAAGATAGTCAGATATTATATTATCATCATAATATGTTACAAATATAATAAAGATAAATGTTAAAAACTTATGTTAAAATCACGATTATCATGTAGTCCACCTGTTGATATAATTGGTATATTCGTACCAATTTATATACCAGGCATTAAGTACCATCCATTATGTTTACGTATAATCGAATCCGGATATTATCATCGTAATTTATTATTAAATTATTTTATTACTTATATCTGTAATAATAATTGAATCTGGTGTTCTTATTGCAATATTTAATTCCAATATCATTAATTATCAAGTAACAACTACTAGCCATCAAAGAATATTGTAAAACGATTATAACATTATTTTATGGATTTTTCTAATAAACGAAGACATTTTGGTTATAAAATAGTATAATTATAGATAATAACTATATTACGACGATACCGTTTTGGCAATAAAAATATACAGAATTGTTATACCTATTATAATAAAAATTATAAATTAAATATATAAAAGAAATCTAGATATACAATAAGTATTATATGTATTATACATTCGTTTTATCCTTATACTTAAATATTTTAATATATTAATAGATTTGTATTCTTTAGAATACCAAAACGTATATATTCTATACGTGCTCCTATTATTTAACATGACTTAAAATCATGTAAAAACAATTTAAAATGCGAATGGGTTGGGCCTGGGTACATATGTACCTATGTTATAAATAGACCTATATTAAATCGATAGACATAATATAATAATTTGTTGTTTAATAACTCAAAATATGTTTTATCCAACACCCCCAATCACTCCAAATAATAGGTTTAAAACCTAAATTAGATCATAATTTACAAGTACCTAATCGTGATAAAAAAGTAATGCGATGGGGCGATTTTCATATTCCATTTTGTGATAAACACAACTATATTTTTATATTTCACCATGTTATATACGCCTAGAGTTTTCGATTTTAACATACTATATTATACTCACATAAATATTAAGTTAAAACTAACAACTGTTACAAGTTGTTATACAAAATTATTCTAGTATTTTGATTCATTGTTTGTATATTATTTTATATTTAATATATATTATATAAATTTTGATTTTTATACATATTATGCTTTTACTTAAAATATTCAATTTATTAAAATGAGTAAGTAACATAATTACGGATGTTTGGAATTTTATAAAATCATGGCTATTTTAACTGTCCAGGATCTAGCATTGCACTATGGCCACTAAACATAATGGTTAAATTGGATAATATTCGTTTCAATTTTCCGTCATTCTTCACCAAATGCATTCCTTTGTTATTAATGCAAGTACTCGCATAATTTATATGTTTGTTATAAAGGGATGTTATTGTATTATAATAAATAGTGAAATCGCTGAATCTGGAACTCGATCGAGCTACGTTATAAATACAAATAGTAATGTGTTTTTAATCAATGACCACCATGGGGAAACGCTGTTACAATAATATTATAGAATTTAGAACTTGCAGGACGCAAACATGTGGCATGTTCGTGGTCCGATGTCACCGTGTCGACTGACGAGTGCAATATAATAATACGTATTTTACTACACACGTGTTGCGTTGCATGAAAAACCTAAATGTACGTCACGTGAAATAATAATAATAATAATAATAGTTTGATAACCGCACGTGGTACACCGGTGTGCACATTAACTTTCGATCCATTCATTGAACTCTTCGGGACGGACGGCCTACGATACTGTGGTGATAATACCGAGAAAACAACAACAATAACAATAACAAAATGTCAACACACTAGCAGCGCACGCGTTGAGACAACGACCCGTTACCCGGTATACGCATACCGGGGCAATGGTCGCGGTTATCGTCTCCGCCCGTCCGCCACGACTACGTTTTCATAAAAAAAAAACTGTGGTGTCCACAGCGACGGCGGTCGGTCATCGACATCGCGGCTACCACGGTATGCGCGTGGTCATTGCATCGGAATCTGCCGCGCGGTAATTATTGTAGATATTTTATAGGTACCTATGCACACCATATTCGAATATTTACATTGTAATGCGCGCGCGCGACAGAGAAGAATTTCAAAGAGTTCATACGATCTCAAGATAAAGATGGGGAATACCCGTAGGCAGTGCACATTTTTCACTCAGTCTTCGCGATGTGCGTATTATGTTATATGTATGACTACGTCGTATACGCAGATACTACGTCGTATAATATAATAGTATTGTAGTATTATACCTAAAACCATTGATTATACGTAGAATAGGCAGATAGCCCACGGCATAGGGAAATTTGGCTACTAATATTACATTTATACGGGTTCCCGAGAGATAGCGTTGTATCAATTGACACATAATTAATTTAAATTTTTCCTAAAATAGTTGGTGATATTAGGATTTCTCATTTAAACAGTCAACAATGTGACTTTTAATACCACAGCTGTGAGCATGATCTTAGAAGATATCTGAGCCTATTATATGTGCGTGTGTGTCGCGCGGCAGCATATTATCTGAAACCGGTTTCTGTCTGTCTAATTATATTAATAAATATAATCTAATAATATATCAATCACCAACATCTCATCCACTAGCTTGAATATGGAAACATTTTGACGGTATTCTATATTGGCCGTTTCATGGGAGTCATATATAGGAAATTTTTTGTTTTCTTTACATAGTGTTGTTTATGTTTATATTATCCAATTTGTACGAAACATAATTATGAATTTCTATAATTATAATTTTCTGAGGAAGTTTAGACGAAAAATACTTCTAAACAAATTTAAAGTAAAGAACTATATGTTTACTAGATAAATTTTAATTTCAACAGAAATACAAATTTTATATAGCGGTTTAAAAATATGCTGTCAATAAAATATTTTTTTAATCGATATTTTTTTTAGTTTTTAATCATGGGCGTCCACGGGAGGGGTAAATAAGGGGAACTCCACCCCATATTTGTGGGAAATATGTATTTAAAAATTAAATGTAAGCAAAATCATAATGCCATTTTGTAATTTTATTGATAGTTATTTATTAACATTTAGCGGTTAAGTTAGGTTAAAAAAAATTTTTTGTCCCTCACTAATTTTTACTTTTGGGCGCACTTGTTTATAATAAATATATATAATTAATATTTTCAAAAATAATCTAGTACAAATAAAGACAACGAAATAACCAATTCAGAATTGTTTTAAAATTAATAAATTACCTATATAATAATATATATTTCTGAAAATTTATAGACAATTTAAACATTGAAAAAAAAAAATCATGACACACAACATTTTAAAATATCAGTTTTTAGATTCTAAGCGGAAAGAGGAATATATTGTTTCTACAAGGATGTTTTTTTTTTGTGTATGAAAACATTTTTTCCGATAGAAATAATTATCCGATTATTACAAGTATGCTTTCGGTAGCAAATCGTGTTCTCTAGGTACTTTATAAAGCTCATTTTTTATATTTCTTCAAAGTTTTTCCCTAGGAGAAGAAAAACTACCAAAAAATGACAAAAAATGCGCAAAATTACGATTTCTGTAATTTTTAATTTCGTAATAACTAATTAAGTTTTGTCATGAAATGATAACTCCTTAAATATTTTTCGTAGGGATTTGAAATTTATTTTGCATATTTACAAATGTAATTTACATTCGTGGTAAATTTTGGAATGGATTATCAGTATATAATATATTGCAATATATTGAGATTCGCTCAGAATCGTATTTTCTAATGCAATACCATAGCATTCAAATTTTGATAATTATAATAAAACACTAATTTTTCCGAGGGCCGAAAGGTCGAAGGAGGAATGTTGTGGACGTTCGGCCTTTCCACATTTTTCAAATTATTTTTAATAATAAATTTAAATCTTTTCTCGTGTTTCAAAATATTGTTTTAGATAAAAGTTTAAAAACGTAAATTTCTAAAAAAAGAAAAATTATAAAATTTTTTTATGATTAGTTTCAGTCAATGTTGAAAGTTCTGAAAGCCAGAAATTCCAATATTAATATCACAAATATTCTATTATTAAAAACACCATCATAAGTTACTCCCTACACCATTCATCATTCTATGACGGAGGTACCACCACCTTGCATCCCAACCACCCATATATCCCATATACCTACGGCAAAAGTACCGCTACGCATTCATTCTACACTAGCGCTTCATAACGACTGCATCCCAGAAGTAGTCGCCAAATATTAACATTGCATGGGCTATCTGTCTATTCTATAACTAATGCTACAACCTACGGGTAACACGTGCGTGCCGCACAACTATCAACCACGACATCCTCAAGGTCGTTCTTGTAGGAATGGTCAACGATTGACCACGCCTCTCCTCACCGTTCATAACCATAAATACGACAGATACACTGAATGATAACTGATAATTGTTATCATCGCAGGCGCGTGCATCATACATAGATACTATCATTATATCTATTATAATAATGATCGCGGTATGTGTTACCGGTTTCCATGGTAGGTACATAATAATGTTATATAATATTACATCATTTACACTATCTATTGAAAAGGATAGTATATTATTATTTGTCTTTGTAGTTATCGCACCGCACTACATCAATACCTAATAATTGTCAGGTAATAACGACATTAATATGTGTAGGATTGTAAAATAATTGATGAGTTTTCAATAAATTGTGTTATTATCTTTATTTTAAGTAAATACACGTATTAAAAACAATTTGTAAAAACAACATTCAGTGACGTTAAATTATCGCGTCTCAGTTGTACATTTTTGGCTTTAGAAGATTTAACTTTTGGATAATTTATTATTTAGTCGAAACATCGATTTTTATCAATAACAAGCCTGCATAGGTTACATATATACGTTTAAATGGTTCAGGAATTTTTACTACTATTTAAATATGATTTGTTTGTTTTCGTGAATATAATATTAAATAAATAAATATTATATTATAAATTATTTTATCTCAAAAATATATCGCGTATTGAATAATATCTATTATTTTATTATATTGGTCCATATACGTAATAATACAGTCATTCAGAGTGCTCACTGACCATTTATACAAATTATATAAGAATTACATGATAATCGATTGCTCGGAAATGTCATGTCCACCGATTTTATAATATAAACTTCTAATCTGTACTTCGTATGTAGAATAGATATTATAAATTACCTATTATATAAGATTAATTATTATATTATTTTTTAATGTAAGTATTATACTATTATTCTTTAAAAATGTAAATTAAAAACATAATAATATATCAAATATCCAAGGATTACTTTTAATGCGATAATACATGTTTGTTATTATTTTTTTTAATAGTCAAATAACTAGTATAGGTATGATATGTAATATTAAAGATAAAGTTTTGAAACCCGTATAGTGTAGGTACTACTTGTTTTAGTGGATTATCTTAAAAATATCGTCGTTGTTATCTTATTATCCTTATCTCCTCGCATATATTATACGCCTAGTATGGAATAACGATAAAAATAAAATCCATAAAAATAGCCCTTAAAAAAGTGATGTCTCAGATTAATATATGAATATAGTTTAGTTATTGAATTGGAACCAACATTAGTATAGGCATAGCCATTGGCTATTGCAATAAACGCGATGAAATGAGGTTAACAAATTAATTTATAATAATTATATATTAATTTTTACGACTAATTAATACAAATTTTCGCGACATTGACAATAAGTAAAGTCTTTTCGTTAACCAAAATATTATATAAAGTATAGTATAGATACATAATTATATTATAAAAGTATTGCGCGATGTATATGTTTTACTAAAAACCTAAAATACTTGCAATGTTGTCGATTGACTAAATCATGATCAATGATGGCAATACTAGTAAATAATAATAATAATAATAATATTAACTGCTGGATTCTATAGAAAAATGTAATGCACAATAGGAAACGAGACCTGACATTCTTCGCATATTCGACAGAAGCACAGTAATTAACTGTTTTGGGTGGGCCTGTAGGTATTTATAGGACGGGCATGCGTCAAAGGTGTGTTTTAAATACTTTACTCGCTATAATATTATATACTTATAATATTTATAATATATATCTAATACATTTTTGAATACGTTTTTTTGAAATATTTGAAATAATTTCTATAACACGATTATCTCCTACTTTGCAACAATACGTTGCTATTGTTAAATTATAACATGAATACACAATTACACTGAATTTTTAAATATGTATTGGTACTAATACTTTATTGGGTTTAAAGTGATTTAAAAATAATTCACGAAAAGTATTTTGTATTAGAAATATCCAATATGCATATTTTTTTAAATAAATGTTTACAACAATGAAAATAAAACGATTATTATCACAATTCGCATTCTATAGAAAACTAGCTATTTGCATTAGCTTTAGATAATAAACAAAAACATCAAGTTTTATAAAATATCGGACTAGCCATTTTTTTTATTATGTTCAAATTATTATTACGAGTACGAGTACCGCCAAGTTTTCAGTGAACAATTTGTACTCAGTTTTGTATGTCATTAAAATTGACATATATAATAACGCGTATATAATGCCAATACGTCATTAAATGTAATACTTATTATTCAATGTTTTTATTTATACTTTCCAGATTTCTCTCTCACATTTATACCTATGTAAGTAACAATATATTGTACTCACGTAAAAGGAAAACCATAATAATTATTAAGTATAACATTGCATTATATTACGTGATTTAGTAATTTGTTTTTAATAAATACAAAGTGATCATTTGATCGTTGAAACTTAAAAGTCAGACCCAATTGAATTAAAAGTATACAATATATATATATATGTGTGTGTGTGTGTGTGTATAACTGTATGTTTTAAAATTCAATAGTTTATTTAACCATTAGATTAAGTATTTCCTAATCATAGCTGTTGCATATTATGAGTGTTATTAGTGTTTTATCGGGCATATAATATTTTTTTCTAATTTAATAACAGTCCAACATTCTTACATAAATTCGCTGGACACATATATATATATATATATAGGTAGTAGCATATTATAATTCCTTTTTTGTATATTTTCTAATAATTAAAAGCCTACTAAACAATATAAACTTTCTACCGGATGACAGTGAGAAAAAATAAAAACAAAAACAACACTGTTTGAATTACATTTACATTAACTCTTTTCGATTGACGTCATTTTCTAAGAACTGGAACGAATAATATTATTATGTTATATATTATTATGCGTGTACTACAAACGTTTGTTTGAGAAAATAGTTCTTTTTTTTTATTTTCCTTTATTTATATATAAAATGAAAATAGTACGCAACAAATGTATGAGCTGATTTCGTTGTTATTGAACGTTGACAATTTTAACGTCATAAAATTAACTATTATTTCGATGTATTTTTGTACAGAAATGAACTCAATAAAAATTTACAATCATGTTTATGACATCGACACGTATAAATTATATAGGTCAAGCATAGGTGTATCAGAGTCACGTTAACCTTTATTATCTGGAGCTGGATGATTAACATTTCCAGCCAAGTAAACGGTCCCTTTAAGGTTTTAAAGGGTCGACCATTGTCAATTTACACGTCATTATTAGGTACATGGTATATGGTATATATTTTATTATTATTATTATAATTACGACTAAATTATATACACAATACAATGTATTACAATAATATATTACAATGTATGCTAAAACATGTTAAAATTCAAGTTACAAACATAATTTATGCAATTTTATTTACAAATATTTTGTTGGCCAAATTAACATCAAATTTAATTTTTATTAGTTTTTTTTTATAAAATAATCTATAATTTTTTATTTATTCTAAGAAATTTGATGACATTTTTAACGTTTTTTTAGAAGATAAGTTGGTATAGGTAACTTCTTCTAATTCTTAAAAAAGAACACAATGTTACACAAATATCTAATGAAATTGTAAATTATGTTTAAAAAAGATTTTTATTAATTAAAATAAAAAATATTAGCTTTTCCACTAAAACTAATCATTGGAATTAGAAATATTATTTTCCATAGATAATATATAGATTCGTTTCGTAAATATATTGTTTTTTCAAGAACAAAATTGTATTTTATCCACCTTTTTATGAAAAATATCCAACATCCTGGCCAAAGTTTTTCGTTACTAATGAATTGAAGTTACTGTTGTATTCACACCTAACAAACATAAAATAAACGTTTATAGAACATTCACCAAACATCTGAAATATCTGGGAAACATTTGCTGAACGTTTGGTTGATGTAGACGTGTTTAAGTGTTTCCAAATCAATTTGTTTGTTAATAGTCTAAACAAAAATGTGTATGTATTTCTTAATTGATATACATACTACAAATAAAATAGGTAATTAAATTAATTTAAAATGACATAAAATTATAAATATACACATATATACAATGTTCTTTATTTATAATGTTGGTGAATTATTGCGTATAGACACCTATTGTGGTTACCTACTTTAAGTAATAATATTTAAAAATTAAAACAATAAATTAATTAAATATTCAAAATGGGTATATACTATATAGGATAATTCTTGCCAAATTGCTAAAATAAAGATTTCGGCACTATGCGCTTAAAAACACTTTTCATTTTCCACCACCTTCATTTATTATTATTATTTTTTAAATGTAATAGTGAATAATGCAGCAAGCTACTTTCTGTATTTGCGATATGGTCACAACTGTATTGGCAAACATACAGCAAACAAATAAATTATGAACAAACATTTGTTACCTTAATCAAATATTCGATAAACATTCAACAAATATTCAACAAACATTGGATAAATGTTTGACAAAAGTACGACAATAAATATTTCTCCAGATGTTTGTTAATTGTGAACACAGCTTTATGAATTCAAACGTGTTTTCAGTAATAATATTTTACTGTATCTTAACATTTAAATGTTTTAAATCGATATCAAAACGGACCTTCGCTCTATTAGACAGTGATAGTTTTTTATTCTTCTATTAATAATATATACAGAAATAGATCATATTCGATCAGGTGGATGTCGTTACAAAGAGCTTTCGTAATTTGATTACTCTGTGCCTTACAACAATAATTATTCGTTGTATTTCATAAATTCATAAGGGGGTCATACATTTTTATTATTTATTTTCGTAATTATTTTTTTTCCATATATTTTAATTGCATGTTAAAGGCGTAAAATCTAAATTTATCCAAAAAATAGTTGTTCCATCAAAAAATGTCGTATCGTCGGTTAGCTATTTCTTTTTTTCTTTCTCTCTCTCTCTCTCTCTCTTTCTGGAAAAACGTCTAGTCGTGTTGTCGACGAGGGTGCAGGACGAAATGTAAAAGGGGGATGGCAATGGCGTGAACCAGCCCTTCCAAGTCTGCCGCCACCGCGGCTCGTAATAATAATAATAATAAAAATATTTTTATTTCCGTCGTCGCGTCGTTCGAGCCTCGTGTTCGAGGGCGATGGCCGCAGTGGCGGGAAATGTATATTATTATTATTATTTCGTAGCTGCGCGCGCAACCGTCGAGGTCATTGTACTCCAGGAGACTGCCGCCGTCGTCGTTCCGTACAGTCCAGACACCAAACTATATAATATATATTAATAAGTATTTTACAACTTCTGCGGCGGCGGCAGCGATGGTCGTGTAGGCGGTTAACGCAACTGTGGCGTCTGCAATAAGATAATGACTTATCACTACTCGATATCATACGTATATACCCGAAAATATTCATGTTCGGAAATCCTTTAAAATATTAGGGGCAAACGGGACGAATGGGGTAATAATTCCATATTCATTTTAAATACTTACCTAAAGTTTTTTTTTTATTTCTCCACTTAATTTACATATTGATTAGGTTCGATTAAAACATGAGGTTAGGTTAAGTATGGTAAGGTTAGGTTAGGTTAGTTAATTTCCCTACTAGTCGGACTGGTTTTTAAAAAAACAAAACGTGATGTCATTTGATATTTATTTCGAAACATGATGCAGCGGTTATAGGGGTGCAGGACAAAAACATCGTGTCATTATTTAAATATCGTGTTTATTCTTCGCTGGAAATTAAATTATCTGTCGCGGATTCAAGGTGTTTATAATCTGAGACGTTCACCTTGTTCAGTTGTTCAAACTCGTCGCATTTGTGGAAAATAAATTTGAAAAATTTTGTCTTTTTTTACCATATTTATATTCTTGATATTTATTTTTCAAATCAATTTCTTTATCAACACTTCCATCTACAATCATTTGTCTACCGTGGTTATTCACACATGTATGCCATGGGTAGGAGTACTGTGGTCTGACGAGCTTTAGTATCTCCAGTATATTAAATAATGTATTCAATAATACATATCATTACTAAATAATAAATCTTTAAATTTTTAATTAGGTAGCAAACTAAGAACTGAGTACTTTACGCGGGAAATTTTGTCCATTCTTCGAAAATTCCCATTTAGCACTGCTATAATTAAATTATATCAACGAGTATATTTTTTCACGTAGTCAAAAACTCAATCGATAAATTAGACAGCCTAGATCAATTTATAATAAATGATACAACTGGTACGTAGTACATGATATATAGAGAATTCTTTAATCGTCTAGGTATACGTCTACCGCCATCTAACGGTTAATGCGCATTTGATTTTTGTCACCAACAAATAAAAAACGAAACTGACACTTTCGTGACAAATTGAAAATGATTATTAATTTCGTGTACACATATTGTTATTGTATACGAAATAATTATGAATTAAGAAGACGGCAAAAACACGTCTTTCACTTAAATAGACATCTCTTGCAGTCCTGCGCGTGATCTACTCTCCCGATCGAAATCCATATTTTTAAGAATGTCCTAAAACATTTCTTTTCAAGCACAATATTCGTTTCATACACCAAAGAATGTAAAATTGAAACTTTTATTTTGCATTTTGAGTGTATTTTTTATATATTTATATATTTTTGAGGCCAAAAGCAACAATCCTTTTTAATGCCTCACATTTTATATTACAAGCGCCAGCATATAAACGTAATTATGGTAGGGGTCTGATGATTAGGTTAGGTTAGAAAACAATATAATGAAAATATGAGACTAAACCGTATATTTATGAAACACTTAATAGATTTAGTTTTATTTTTGGGTAAACATGAATTAGCGTTCCCGGCTAAGTGAGTCTTTAGTAGATTAAAATATTAAAAGTATGAAAATTTGAAGGATATTGAAGAAACAGATGTTAAAAAGATGTAAGCATTGATTATACATATTACGTATACACATATAATATATTTATAATCAATGATGTAATTCACAAAACGCATTATTTCTTACTTTTAATTAATTATGGTTTATTGTTTTTTTCTCAAAATAACACGTAATAGCATACAACGATGATATTCTCTCACACCACATTCTACTCTATATGGTTTGATTTTTTGGAATTTTGGCGATAACAGATTATTAAAACCATTCAAATAATTATCGCCGCGTAAAGTTTACAAATTACAATTATTTGATTAATATGTGGTAAGAAACAACCGGTATAAATGTATAATGAATATGATGTGTTATCGAAAACTGATTAGAACGATTCAATATTATATAATTGCCAGTTGGGCTATATAAAGATTGTAAATACAAAAATTATTGTGTTCAGTATATAGTAAAAAAAACTTATTAAACTACAATTTCAAAAGTAGTTTTGTAATCTATGCAACATATTTATGACGATAAATTGTATTTTTTTTAAATGAATTTGTTTTGTTCTTTTAGAACATTTAAACATCTGCACCCTATGTAGCCTAGACATAACATAATCGACGTTGCGTACGCATTTATAATATATGCGGCCAACGACTATATTATAATATACTGTTTACGATGTCATTTAGGACGATGACCGTTGCCGGGCGGTCGAGAAAAATACTTGGAAAATAACCCTGTGGCAGGCGGTGGCGGCCTCGTAAAAATAAAGATTATCGTTTTAGAGAAACTGCGGGATTTTTATAGACACATAAAATCCATATACCGGATATTGCATAGCCCGATAACCATAGTAATCGACCCTGACCAGACATAAGTGTCTACGCGCTGTGTAACGCCCTCGTTATTATCTAGAATCGACAGTGTTTTGCAACAGTTGTGGTATACAATCGATGAATCGACTTTCGAATAGATCGAAATATGTAATTAATCGAAAAATTTCACCTCCGAACTTAAATAAACCCAATTAGTTGAACATTTTAGTTTTTGTACCTTGAACTTAACTCGATTTTTAAATTATTATTTTTTGCAAATTATAATTATACAATACAAACAAATAGCTGTAAGTGGTTTGGTATTAATTCAAAATGGAATTCACAACCTAATTTTTTGATTTTTTACAAACCTACTTAACCGTATTTGATTATTTTTGATGCAGAAACGCATGTTTTTAATAGCATATTTCGTAATTTTTAGTGCATATAAAGCTGAGCCCTAAAATGTTATAGTCATAAAGCATATTTAGTTTAAATAGCACTCATTATATAATTCTCATTATTATGTTCTTTGCACTACCATAAGTTAAGCTCGTCCATTGAAATCACTTCGAAAGTAATAATAATAAGTAATATGATAATTCTATATATAATATATAATTATAATTATATTTTACCCATATTTTTGACTTCATATACAGTAGGTAAGGAACGGTTCGACAAAGGTCAATAAAAAGTTTGAAAATAAATGTATATCAAATACCTATTACGACATACTACAATTTATATTTTTACATACCAAATATAAGAATAATTGAAAAATTATACAATCAGGCAGTTCATAAACATTACTCATCGTTAAATTATCGATTTCGAGTCATGTAAACGAATGTCCTGGAGTATTATTATAATAGTCTTAAAAATTAATGCATATTCATAAACGCTTATTTAAAATAATTTTTAGATTGTAATATGTAATATATTCTTAAAAAAAACGTCCGAGAAGCGAAACAATGGAAAAATAATTGAATTTTGTGCGCAGTGTAAAAGTATAATTATTAATTACGATATTTTTATCAGTTGGTATTATAGACGCAAAACTATTAATTGTATCAATTAAAATTTAAATCAAAATTGTTTAGTTTAGTTGAAAATATTTGACATGTTGTACTTGATTATTAGGTAGGTAGGTATGTAGATATAGGTAAGTAGGTAGTACATAACACATTTGTTTAATTGCATATTATTTTGCTCTTAATGATGAATATTGTTCCCATAAAAATAATTGTAGAGAAACTTATTCCCCCTTCGTCTTTTATAACGACCAGATGTTTAAATGACTTAACCATACTTGGAGTTTGGACACATACTTCCGGATCCCTCACAAACGGAAATTGCGCAATCTAGAAATCTGTGCAATTGTAAATAGGTACATCATAATATAAATAATAAAAATATGATATAATTATTATCATCGTTATTGTCACACGAATATACATAAATATACGTGCATTGTGTTTTAAAAATTTAAAAAGTAAAAAATGCAACATAAAAAAATAATAGTAATAAAAAAGTGCACTCGTAAATATATACGTATACGTTTAATGTTTCCATTGACGAATAGATGATGTGACCTAGTGGGCTCGGTTGGAGTCTATTCATTTATTATTTTAATTTATATTCACAGAGTTCAACTGAATATACATTCTATTATCTAGGTGTGTGTGTGTGTTATTGCTTTTTTTATGAATGACTTGTGAGTGTGACATCATACACACACACACACACAGGAAGTTGTGTGCCATGCTGATTAGAAAACTAGACAGACAGCTTTTACGTGGGAAGGGGAAGTATAATGGTACATTCACACACCGGAAGAAGAACATAATATAATAATATTATGGTCAGAGAACAGATTGACGATAATAAAAATATTAGATCAATAGAATCGATCTAATTATCGTTATTTTTTTCAAACGCGTGTGTATCTATTCGTCACATATGTATAGTAATTGTCATTCATAAAAACGCATTTAGGATATTATATTCTTGTTGTGTATTATTAAAATAAAATTTATTCGTATTAAAAACAATAATTATTGTATGCAATGTATTCTGTACGATAAATTTAAATTTTAGTCATACATTTCATTAATAAAATTCGATATACGCTAATGACAAAATTAATTTAATCGATTATTATATAATTAAAAAACAATTAGTAAATTATACTCATAAAAATCAAACGATTAAACAATAATAATAATTGTCAGATGATTAATACATAAATTACTGTTATTTTTCAGCGAAAAAATAATTACGAAAACAGATGTCCTTTAATTATATTATTATAATATAATGTGCGTAGATATCGTAAAGTAATATTATTCAAATGGGTAAATTTCCAAACAAATAACACGACACAAAAAAAACGTATAAAATATTATTATATTTTGTTAGAAAATTATACGTGTTTTAACTACTTCAAAACAGTAATTTAAACGACACAGAATGCTATGAATCATTATTATATAATAGGTACGCAGAACTATTTTACTTTTATTGCATTTTTTAATGGTAAGAAATTATATTCGTACATTCATCAAAATAATTATTGACGTTTATTGTAACAATAAACATAAATAAAAACCAGTAACAGTATTGTTATTAGTATTACGAGTTACGACAGTATAGTGCCTATAAAGTGATTTAAGTGTGATAATATATATGAAATATTGAATATTGGCGTTTAAAATTTTCAATTATTATTTATATATACGAAGAACTAATTTCCTTTAAATTGACGATAAATCGTCAAAGAAACGATAAAATAAAATATACAATATTTTATAAGTATTAGAGATATATTAACGTGTAACTTCACATTAATAATTTATATTCAATATTCTTATAATCTTATATCATATGCAAAATACTTATTATTAAGATTACTGAAATTTAGATTTCATTGAATATTGGCTTTTTTCTTATGTTTAAATTTGTTTCTAAACAATAACTGCAGTAAATCAGTTTCAAGTACGATATTAAAATAATTTATACAATTGTTTGACATTTTGATATAATATTTTTTAATCAAAATGTATATCTTTTCCATGTTTATTTAATAGATGTAATTGAAGGGTTCTGTGCAATAACCAGACAGCTCCATTTTTTGCGAAATTCGTATTATCATCATTTCACATAGAAAATATTATTATTACAATTATTGTTATAATATGCAATTTTTTATATTTGATAAATTTTGAATGCCATTTTATATTTTCGAACCTTTTTGAAAATTATTATCTATATATTTATAATAATAGTTTCCGTCGACTATTTTTGCTGAATTTAATTTAAACATATAATAGGTAATAACAATATATTTGTCATCCTAAAATTTATGGTTTTCATAGAAAAATATACTATAAATAATATTATATACTATTGTAAATTTTGAATGTTTATTAAAATGTTTACATATTTTTCAGTAAAATAAAATTTTGTATTGATTGTAATATCACAGTGAGTATTTGAATTTGTGGGTATAAAAATAATTGTTATACATTTATATATAGGTACCCATCCATTTAAAATTATTTGAATTTTCAATACAACTGAGGAAATTTGTACTTTAATAACTATGAATAAAAATATGTTATTTCAAACTATTAGAAATATTTTTAAAGATTAATATATAATATGGTATAATAAGTAATTTCTACCTTAAAATACAATTTATTAAAGCAATTTCAAACATAATAACTATATTGATTATCATCAATATTTTAAGTGATTCAATAAATTATATTGAATTCTTAATTAAAGAATTTATTTATAACTTCAATGCCATAAGTTAAAAACAAAATTGCAATAGTCTTTGTACCTCTACTGTAGTGTGGTGTAGGTTTACGTATATAATATTGAGCTGTTCTTAATATTATAATATATTATTTTATTAGCAAAACAAATTTATATCAAATTTAATTATGTAATATTGTGATAAATGATAATTTATTTATACGAATATATAAAAAACTTTATTTTTTTAAATAAATTTACGTTTATAATTTTATTACAATGTATAAGACTTAAATTAATAGACTTAAAATTGACATAGTTATTTCCGGTTAAATTATATTGTTATATTTTACATATCCTGTTTTGATATTAAAACTCAAAAATTGTGAATTAAACAATATGTGAATTATTTTATTATAATAACAAAATATTTGATTAGATTTCGTTTATTTATTAATCACTCATAAATTCTCACATTCAAGAGATATTCAAACTTCAACTGTTCAATATTTTTTCTTTAATCATAGTCTATAACTATATATACCTACGTGTTTGTTGGTGATGCTTTATCGCGGAAATAAAAAAAAATAACCGTATAAAGTATTCATTATACATACAGAAATTTACTCAATTTATCATTCATATAGTCATATATAAAGTTTAAATATTTTGCCGGAAATAATAAAAAATTATCAATATATCTACTGATATATTTAAAATTAGGCTTATATATTGTTACTATATAATACATAGGTACTTAATAATTTATTATTTATAGTTTTAGAAGTATGAAAATACGGAATTATGACGTATTTAGAGACAGATATACTTATGTTTAAAATTATCAGAGATTGTAAAAATGTTGGTGTACTTTTTAAAAATAAAAACCCGAAAATGTATATATATTTAAAAAAAAGTTATCAAGCATATACATAAACTATGATAATAATAGATATATATGCTAACATTAAGTTTTTTATGTTCCGCTCGCAGTGTCTTTAATATATTTTATGCTGCTCACCAATATATTTTTAAGATTTCATTATACAATCACGATGACAACTCGTACTAATAATAATATATTATGCACGGTAACATTATTTTATCTTTACGATTCAGAGACGTGATATGAAACACATCCCGAATAAGGTAAATAAGAGCGTGCAACCGGATGCAACGGATATCTATATCCTGAATGCTGCAATTTCTTTGACAAAATATTTGCAATAAATTTCTCTTGTTAAGGTCGACGTCTTCGAAGGCCACGACTTCTGAGAGGAAACTCGAGAGGGGATCAACGTCAACTAACAAGGACATATTTTGTCCGACTGCCTCCCCTCCGCCTTCCGAGAACTCTTAATTCTATGTAGGTATACAAACGCAGATCAGGAAAAATTATTAAAAATATAATTAGTGAATGAAGTTTCCATCATAAAAAAGATTTACACAAACCATCGTAACATATTATTTTAGTCAAGACATAAGAATGCATGACGCTTGCTCATTCAAAATTTAACCTGTTGTTAATTGTATTTATGAATAAGCAAAAACTAAAAACATTACCGTCAATTAATTAATATGTACTAGAAAAATAATGAATTGCTTTATGAACTGTAGATATATAATATTTTATACGCAGATCACATTGATATTACGCATATTATAAAATATATAATATATTCACAAGTATTATAATAGGTGTCAATAAATTGTTTTATGTATAATAATTTTGAGTCGTTCTCATAATGCTGCCTTGGAATTTTTACTATATTATTATATTTTATTATTTTAGCGTTATAGTAGTATTATTATGTTTATAGTTGACAGTAATAACAATTTATTATTATAGGGTATTGTAAATTTAATGCGATTCATTCATTAATTTGTACATGAACACGTATAGTAGTATAATAAGCACAAAAATATTTTTGGGGAAATACTATGATGGAGATACTATGATCATTATATTATATTAATCATAAACATATGACTTTTAGGATTCTTAAAATTATTCGTAGATATCATCATAAAAACGATTGATATTTTTTTACATATTATTTCATTCCGGTTGAATTAAATTTCGGATACAATTGTTTTTGTAAAATATTCTCATTCTTCAAACCTAACCCATTAAGAAAATATTTAAATAACCTAAATATACATTTATTAAACTACGAAATTTCTAGTTTTCTATTTTTTAATAATAACCTGGATAGACTGAACATTCAGTTTTTCAGTAATTATACAAATATATTAGATAATAAGGTAAACTGTACGGAATTAATAAGTTTATTATTATAAATTGTGTGACAATTTTCTAAAGTTAATTTAAAATTAGAAACTTATATTTTTCCTTTCAAAGAATCTTAATAAATAATTTGTTTAGTGAAAAAACCCAACATCAAAACTGGAAATTGCTATACTTGTTTAATTTGTAGATATCAGCATAGTAACGGTCCTGTATTCTGAATTATAATAATGTTACCGGTTTTCGGACATCTCTAGTACTATATTTATTTATTTTGTATAATTTATTATAGTACAAAGTACTAATTCATTTTTTCGTTAATTTGTTTAAATTATTTTAAACTAACAATTTTAAAAGAAAAATAAATTTAATTCGTTATTATTAATATTTACTATATGTTTAAATTATTATATGAGACAGTCAAGACTGTATCTGCTGGAGGGGGTTAGGAGTTCAATTCCCCTCATTTTTTTTATAGAGTTCTCTTATGTTTTTAATATTTTAATTAATTATTATAATAGTAGTAGAAATCACCCTCCCCCAAAAATTGAGTCTGACTACGGCCTTGGATACAGTGGACTCTATAAAAGTCTCACAGTATATAGGGATAAACTTTACATCACATGCAATCATTATCTGCCTTTCTATAATTATTTATTTTTAAATGGTATCCAAGTCAAATATTGTATTTTGTTAGATCAAGAATCACTTTAAATTAAAAAATACGTGTATCCAAATTTAGCCGATTCCTACATTTATAGAAACTTGTTTTCAGTTTGATTTATATAGACATAAAATACTCTAAAAAAGTCAAAAACTACTACAAATACTTTCTAGTTTCGATAAGAACTTACACTGGTAGAGGAGTGTAGTTATTTCCCTTCAAACATTTATCAACTTACCAAGTAAAACTTTTTGATTAGCTCATTTTTAATTTTCAATACGTAGGTATAATAATGATTTTACTAAATTTTTGCGATGAAGTACTGAAAATACGTACAAAAACATTGATAAAGTGATAAAATCTAAGAAAATAACACGATTATTCTATTGTTTTTAATTTTAACTATCTGAATGTCATTATGTCGTCAAACAATTTATTTAAACTAACCAAAATACGTGTTGTTCTAAAGTATAGATGTACATATATGTTTTAAATAATAATATGTACATTCTTTCAAGTATTAATTTTGCGTCATACTACCTTGGGCCCATTAATATATTGTTATTTATTATATTGTACATAATATGGGTTTTAAACGTATCCCGTAATAGGTTCAACACCAATAAGGCATTGTTGTTGCAATTGCGATTCATTCATCGTCATGTAATGTAAATGTACACGAGGTAGTTGCAAGCACGAAATTAAAAAAATAAAAGTATACAAGTCGACTTTGAATGCAATTTCACGTTTTACGTAGGTATATAATAATATATAATACACACTCGTTCACTGTTTGCATAATATTAATAAAACCTAACCCGACGCTGATCGGTACTGAGCCAAAACTCAACAGGCGTGGTACTTCATCGTGGTATCGTTAGATTTTTACCAATTGAATTTTAGAATTAAAAAAATCTAAAAATTAAAAAATCACCAGTCCATATATTGATTACTTTATTCAACATTTGTTTTTGTTTTTGAATATTATAAATATGTTTAATCGTTTCAAATTTCGAATGAGTATATAATTATATTTCCGTGCACAACGCATTGGTTGGGCGCAGAAAATACAAT
This sequence comes from Eriosoma lanigerum, assembly GCA_013282895.1. NCBI lineage: Eukaryota > Metazoa > Arthropoda > Insecta > Hemiptera > Aphididae > Eriosoma > Eriosoma lanigerum. The sequence continues at coordinate 64,620,863 of CM023358.1, forward strand.
AAATAAATTATTATATTCCGATTGGGATATAAATTATAATATTATATTTGATCGATGTGTATCAAATATTGTACATGATATAAACAAAGATTAGATAAAACCAAATAGGACACTAAGTCGTTTGCTGAAAATGTAATCAAACAAAAATCGACCTCATGCCATAGTGACAACATTCATAAAATTCAATTATTGTATATTTTCATCAAACCATAAAATATATTAATGCATAATCTGTTATATTATTACAATATTTTACATATAATTTTATTAAAATTCAGTGATGCGTAATATTTTCTTTAACATACATTTTTTTTTTATTTATTGGTTAACTTACCGTGAGGTCGATTTTTGGTTTGTTTATATTTTTGAAAACTATATTGCTTTAAAGAATGTAAAGTTTGTGGGTCATAGTGCTGGTCCACAATGCACAGATATATCAATATATCAATTCTAAACGTTAACTATTATTTTTATAATACCACTGCTTTGTTACATAAGACAAGTAATATCTAATTATTTAAATTATTTTCTAAATATTTAGTAATTATGGTATTTGTATAAATATAATTATACTCAAATATCATCTATATCTAGTAATATAATTTATATAATAATAATTCTTTTAATTCGTAATAAATAAAAAGTGGGAATGTCGATTTTGGATGTTTCTCCTTCGTCTTTTAGGTCCTTGGAGTCCTTCTATAGAGTTTATTATAGTATTATTAAGATTAGAATGCAATGATATTGTATTAGAAAATACGATTCGGAGTGAAACTCATTATAACACAATATATTACAGGTCATTTCATAGGTTTACCACGTGTGTAAACTACCTATGAGAAAACAAAAAAAATTTAAAGTTCCTACGCTCAAAATTGCATTAGTTATCATGAAGAACCTAAAATCAATTTCATCAAAATTACGATTTCCGTAAATTTTGACGTTTTTCCGTCATTCTTTGGTGGTTATTCTTCCTCCAAAGAAAAACTTTTGAGAAATTCGAAAAATGAGTTAAATAAAGTACCAACTATATAAACAATAAAAATGTAATATCTTAAAAAGTTTTAATATTATTATTTATTTTTTTAATAATACCTATAATCTATTTAGGCTATAATAGTATCATAATGATCAATGATAACTGAAGTAGTGTGAAATTGTAGTTTTAAAAGTATTTCATTTTCTATTAGTTTTGTTAAAAGTTCCTTGTAAAACCTTGCGTAAGCCACTGATGCATACGCATAATATACAGAGTGATCAGAATTCGTGTTACAAAAATAATAGAAATAACATTAAAAACGCATGCAATCCCCAACATTTTTGTAACAAGAAATTGTGATCGCTCTGTATAAAAGTCGATAAATTAGTGGACTCGTGTCTCCAAGGGTTTTGAACTCGAACTTATTTTTATAATAAGGACAGCATGTTTAATGAAAATGGATTAGTCAAGTTTTTAAAAATGGAATAATGTAATTTGAATTACGAATATATTCTTTCAAATGCATCACACGTAAAAATATCAGCTATGTTATTTATGCAAATGCTATTCCGCAACTTCTACATTCTACTTGGATGCGTATATGCATCGATTATTTCAATTGAAGAGCTCTCATAAATCATCTTGCAACAACATTTTTGTTGGTAGTAAATCTTTATAGTTTACACTTCTCAGAAATAATAAATAAAATGAGTAATTACAGCTTATTAATATGACTGAATGAGTAAAGTTGTTTAATTTTCATAATATTCGTATGTCGTACTTACCTATTCCATCCTCTTTAATAAAAAAGCAAAAATTAAATAGAATAAATTACTTTTTAAAATAGTATTTGTATTTTATTGGTATAAAATTGATACTTTATTATACAAATTTCGAAATGTATAAGTTTGATTAAATTGCCCCAAAATAAAATTTAATAAATACAAACTGACCTATATAGCTAGTGTTCTAATGTACTTTGTTATTTTGAATTTAAAATAATATACCAGCAATCGAAATATATATATTTGCATTAATTATTAATATTTATCAATGTTTTCCTCAATTTAAAATAATAATAATAATGCTTAATACAATGGTCTCGGGTACCTATATTTTGTTTGTACCTATAATGATATGAAATGTACGTATTTAGATCAGACATTATAGAAAACATTATAAATTATAAAATTAAAACTTACATAAATTATAATATAAATTTAATCACACTGAACAATTATAGATTAATTAAATTCATGAATAGATTTACAATGGACAAAATTTACATTTATTAACGTGCTCTTTGAACGAATAAACTTGGAGATAATTTATTTTTTCGTTGTTGACTTGCATTATACTCATGATTATAGGGGGGAATAATTATATTAATTATCTAAAATTCTTAAGGTTCTAGTTATGGAAATCCGTTATCAATAGTTTAAAAACGACGTATGAGTTTTGAACATGGATCCGATAAAACAATTTTTATTTAATACAAACAAGTAAATAAGTAAAAGTGATAAAACACTATTATATTATAATTAAGCTATATTATAATATTTTATAATTACATATATAGGGTTATCTTATCTATATTGTATTTATAATATTTATATTATTCTTGCATTTGTTATTTAAAACAATCGATAATTAAATAGACAAAAACCTTTGGTTATGTGTTATAATAAAATAACACTTATTTGTGAAAAGCATGTTTTATTATGAAAATATGACTGATACCTACCTATTGCCTTTCAATTAAATTATTTATTATTCACTTAAATTTTCGAACGAAATCATAATAAACAGATAAATAGAGAATTTAAACACGAAACAAAATGATTGTTTATAGTCATAAACCAAATTATAACTGAATACGTTATTAACTGCGGCAAAAACCGAACTACAAAGAAAAAAAAAAATTTTCGCATGAGGCAGAGTGACATTTACTAACTTAGTTAACAAAAGACCTATTCAAATACATTCCAGACAATACACTTATAAGTTATATGTACGCAATTTAAGAAATCAACGTCGCATACAGTCAATAGTTGTAATTAGATACCTATGTGAACTTTACTAAACTAATAAAAACTGGTAAAATACAAATAGTTACAAAATTGAAAAACGATAATTCACATTTTTTACTAAAACAAGTCAAACGCGAATGTTGAATTAGGACACGAATTATGTGCATAAATTACAGTAATAATTGTAAGATTATGTTCGTTTTATTAAATAAATGTTTCTTTTGGCCGAAAACCAATAAAATACTATATAATTTAAAATAATTTTTACGTCTCAAGATAGATTGATGAATAAATATGAATTATCAATAAAATCTTACACCAGATATTGCTTCCAATATTAAATTAGAGAGTCAAATAGGATTTTAAAATTTCGGTTTTCAGATTTAAAAACGTTTTTGATTTATTACGGAATTCGATTTCCAGCTTTGAAAACGTTCATTTAATATTTTTGGTGTCGAAAACGGTAGTATATTTCGTACTAACTATTTTTTATCAAATTTTTTTAAATTTTTGTAAAACAAATTTTATTTTTACAAGTAAAAACATTTTAACTACAATGACACAAGTCCATAAGAAATTAACAAAATAACAGACTTATTCACATTTTATATTTAAAAAAGTTGTATGCAAGAAAAATGTAATTCTGTATATAAACATAATAAACTATAAGTATATTAGGTATGGATTAGAAATAAATTATAGTCTGTTCAAATTCAAATTTATAATATAATACAATATATGGCGCTATTTTTGTTTATTTTTATTAAATGTAGACTTTTAGCCCGCTGAATTATCGCGTGTCCCGAACAGCTGTTTATCGTACACAGTTTTCACACAATTCGACCGTTTGACCGTGTTTCCTTACGTCCGTGTGAAATATATACTACGCGTAATATTACAGCAGAAGTGCACCTACCGACTTGTCGGGAGAGCAAAACGATGGACAGAGTCGATTAGATTTAAAATTTGCTACATATTATAGCTCCACATATATATTATTATATATTATGTAGATATCTGGGGAAATTCTTACGGTTACAGTTCATGTCATTCCAACGTGATAGGGTTACGTTAATATAATATATTTTAGTATTAGAACAATAGATAATAATGGAATAATGGATATGACATCAATACACTAAAACTTGATGATAAGTTTTAGAGGTTCTGCGGGATCATTATTTACATGGAAAATGTTCAAAAGTTTTCTTTTTCCTGAAAAAAGAAAAACATTCCTGTTCGGAGTATCTATATAGACGTGTACCGTCAAGAACCAAATGCAGAGTGGTTAAGGGATTCAAACCTCCTTTAAACTTTTAACAACATGGAAAACATAAACATTTATACCATATTTCAAAGTATTTAATTTTAAATGTATTTTTATCATCAATAGATTAAAAACAATTATAATGTTATATAATAAGCGGTTAATTATACAAATATGATATGTTGTTCATAGTTTTTTAATCAATTTAATGTAATTATGAATCCCCTCCATACAAAATTTCAGTCTACAGCACGTCGAAACTGTCTTATTTGTCATTCATTTATTATCTATGATCACGATGCAACTTCATTTTGTCGGCGTTTTCACTAAATTAATCAAAAAATGGATACATAGGTCTACCGTCGTCCGTCTATGTATAATAATATTATACCCAAGTAGGATGCAGCGTGCACTTTGTCATCTTGCTATTTGCATGTACCTAGGTATATGCATACCGTGCGAATAATGTGCGCAATAAATCGTGCGGTCGTGACGTCACCGATTGCCTGACACAACGTTATCGGACACGTCCGGGTACGGTGTAATAATAATATAACGGGGCCAAGGTCGTGGAGAGGGTGACGATAGGGGGAACCACGTCAGGGGATTATCGGGGCCAGGGGAAGGGGCCGATAACCGAGACAAAACCAATATGCATAATATAATATAGTATGTAACCATTAAAATGTTTTATCCTACACACACTGTAATGTAATTATGTCTGATTATTAACAGAACGATATTAATAATATCATAATTATCATTAGCCCGTAAACATACATAATATTAATCAATGTTTACCTAATATATTGAAGAGTGTTATCAGCAGACAGATACTTATGGTTTTCGACGACGACTGATTGATATCCGGACGTCTGCGGCGGTAAATCCTAGGTGCGGCCGGATACGGCATCGGCGTGGTTTACCGGTCATCGTATCCACGACCGGGTCATTGCGACGGTCACGTCCGGTTCGGTGACCAAGGTCGTCAGCGAGGAGAATAAGGAAACAAGAAGAGGATACAAATATAATATGTTCTATACACACGTGATAAGAAGGATTTGAAATGACGACGTCGGTTTTCGTCCCAACTGATATCGAAGGTTTCCGGTCAATCAGCTTGCACGTAGCTTTCGATTATCGCTGGACAGCACAGACTTTCGAGTGAGAATGTCGTTATCAATTAATTAGATTTCCATAGACACGGCACGAGCTAAAACTTTTTGTCTTGTGATAACAAGCAATATTGTTCTCACGCGCACGGTGCACACGCCACAATCATATGACCATGTCAGATTTTGGTGCACCGGCAGAGAGCGCCGCGGTCGATACGTTGCCGAAAATTAACGATAATATTGCGTTTTGAATCATTTCGGTGTTTTCTTTCGTCCAAGATAGGAATTTCAATTTTAAATATCTGACCGATTTCTTAATAACTTTTCACGGTATCTAATAATCGGATAACAAAAAGCTACCCTGAGCTATGAGATTCTTTTGCTTGAAACATTGGCACACTGCGTCAAATATGTTCGTCTATAAATGGCATTGCTACCCGCTTGCATCAAATAGGAACGCAAAAAAAAAATATATATATAATTCCGTTTTGTTAGGAAAAACCTTGAAACTTTGAAGTAATCTTCTTTATATCTGCTGTTACGTACATTTTTTAGTAACATATTATTTTTTTTTTCAGCCTTTTGGTCAGATTACATATATTTACATTATTGCATATATTATCATTTATCTACAGATATATTTATAATAAATACGATATTATTGATTTTTATATTAGGCATCATGGTCAGGTTAGGTCAAGTTAATTTTTGTTTTAAATTAATGTCCATAAAATATAATATTTATGTCTGGTCCTTTAGTCCTTATCGTTTCTTTGTTAGTTCGTTCGATGCAGTGGCGTATATTTTTTTTTTTGGGGGGGGGGATTGGATTAGAGTCGACTGTGTTTAAACCAATCCCCCAAGAATTAAAAAAAAAATGTAATCATTTTTTAATTTATAATACGGGGAAGGAAGAAGAATCTTCATGAAGTCATCCAAAAACAATCATAACCCCCTTACTTTATTAATTTCTTAATACGTTTTTGGTTCAATATGTTATTAAATGAAAATATTATTGTTTTTATATCATTAAATATAAGCGATAGAAGTATTTATACATATATAAAGAAGGATACAATTTTCCATCAGCCGTTTAGTTAATGTTTTTTACTATGTTTCCCACGCGTATGTCATAGTAATATTAATTTTATCAATAGTATATTGATAAATTATTACTGTTATACTAATATACTATTATAACACTAGTATTTTTACTTGATTCAACGCGTTTCGTTTTGTAAACACATTATTTTATCTATCATTCATATTTTAATTCACATTTTTAATTTTATTTCACATTAAATTTTATATCCTTATCATAACATTCATAATCTATTTGTAATGTATTATATATAAATATATATTATTATGTGTCGTACAGTGTACAAATATATAGGTGCATATATCATTACGAAATTACCCAGAAGAGGCAGAGGGATTATAATCCCCGACTACGGGGAGCTCCAAACGTCAAAACCAACCTAATGTATTTTTATATTTAAACCTAAATAATATTTTAAATGATTCACGAGTAAAATATAATTAATATACAATTGTAATTTTATTAGTAAAATATGTACCTATAAATTATATAATTATATATTCCCAAGAGGTGTGGGTCTGGGCGTGGGATCGTCGACAATATCGAGTATATTGAAACTAAAAATTTAATATATTATTAATATACCACCCATGGCCGGATTAAGGGGAGGGGTCTAGCTGCGACGGAAGCTCTGGGGCGCCCTCAAATACAAATGTAATAGAGGCCCGTACAATTTTAGGCCCATACAAATTTTCTGTGATTTTAAATTATAGATTACCTATATTTTTAGAATACAATTTTTTTTATCGACAAAAACAACTAATTACATATAAAAGTAGTTTAATTGAAAAGACACATTTTACTGTTATTTTTATTTATATTATTAGTGATTATTAATGTTAATTTTATACTGTGATACTGCAATTTTTTCATTTATAACTCACTTAACTGAAAAATCTAATGAAAAAATTGATTTGTGTCACAAACTATACTCCAAAGTATAAAAATAATATAGATATTACTTTGTTAAACGAACTTGACGTCATCAAATTATTTGATTGGTTTGGAAATCAATCACTCGAAGAAGTATTTCCTTATATATTTACATGTTTAAAAATATGTCTAACAATTCCTGTGGATAATTGTTCTGCTATACCAAGAGATCTTTTCAAAATTAACTAGAATAAAAAATAAGTATGGAACCATTCAAACCCAAGTAAACATAGACATACCAATGATTTTATATTCTGAGAATGATTTGTTAAAATCAATAGACTTATAAAGAGTTGGCTTTAAGTAAAGCAAGAAAAAAAAATGTATTAACTCTTTTTTACTGTTATTGTAAAATTTAACTGTAATATATATTTATGAAATAGTTTTAAAAAATGTAATAAAACTTTATAAAGCATGTTCTGTCAAAAGGGTCTATATGAAATTTCAGCCCGGGGCCCAATAGATAAGGATCTAGAATAGAATCTATAGAATATCTATAGAATCCGGCCTTGTACCACCATTGTGACTTTCGACTAACTGAAGACGAATAATAGTGGTGCTTGTGATGACTGATTGGTGACAACTTTCAACTATAATAATTAATAATTAATTTTATAACTTGTTAGGTGTAGGTAGGTTAGTTTATACTACTTGTAATAATTTATTGTTATTAGTTATTACTTATACGTTATCCGTGTGTTCTTATATGGATTATTAGGTAAGGCATTTTCAATTATTTATATGTTATAATTTAAAATTTTAAACTAAACAAAATGAAAAATATCTTAAACGAAATACTTCACTTTCAAAGAAAAAACTTTTGAGAAATATGAAATATGAGCTGAATAAAAATCCAAGTAGATGCAATTTGCTACCGATAACATATTATCCTACTTGTTATAATCGGATAATTATTTCTTAGTTCTTACCGAAAAAGTGTTTTCAGACTTTTAAAAACACAAATATCAAACATCAATGTGAAATGTTAAAGTTTGAAGACATTTAAAAAAAAATTGACTTTCGATTTTAAAATATACTGTAAATAGATTAAGTAGTATATGATTAGGTTTCTTTTATAAATTTTCAAACTGTTAAATCCAAAATTACAGGTATAATATTAAACATTTTTGAATAAATTTCAAAGCTCAATATATAGTCAGAAAATGAACAATCGGTTGTAAAAAATGTCAAGTCTCTACGTTCAAAACTGAATTAGTTATTACAAAATATTTAAATTCAAATTAAGAAAAATCGTAATTTTAACGATTTTCCGCCATTTTTTGGCAGTTTTTCTTCTCCCAAGGAAAAACTTTTAAAAAATTCGAAATATAAGCTAAATAAAGTACCAAGTAAATGCAATTTTGTACCGAAAGTATATCATATTTGTGGTAATCAGACCATTATTTCTATCCGAAAAAATGTTTTCATACCAAAAAAGAAAAAAAACATCTTTGTAAAAACAATAGATACATTTCTCGCTTCGCTCAAAATTTAAAATTGAAACTCCTATAGAGTGGGGGAGGGTGGAATTAGAAGGAGTTGTTCTTATGAGCTCCATATTATTGAATATCTTAGGCTAGAAAAATCTAACAACGACCCTGACATTTCTATGATGAGGGAGGTGGGGCGTAAAAGAAGAAGATATATGAATATAATTCCACGTTGGAAATCTTGAAATTTGAGTAATTTATTTTAAAATTAGTTTTGATATAAAAGTTGAAAAAAATGTTATATCATATAACTATATTATAGTTTATTACTTATTTGTGTACGTTTTCAGAAATAATGATAATATTATATTACACCAATCGCCGAAAGACTTCTTTCTATCGAGATAATATATATCATTGCGAAGAGACGCATTATTTCAGTTAACGTTTCGACCGCCAAACGTGGAATTACAACGTGTATTATATTACCGACAAAAATAGAAATAATTTTAAAATTGTATGCATAATGCGTTTATTTTATTATGATTAGTAGTAATTTGTATTTATTACATTGTATGACGTATATGTGTAACATAGTCCGTGAGAACCGTAATAATATATAATACATGAAAAACAAGTTTATTATAATGTTACAGCATACTGTATTATTGAATTTGTCTTGTTCCACGTGTTGGTTTTTATTTTTCTAAAATAATTTTACGGGTCAACATATTATTTGTTTTAACAATGAGTTTTATGATTATCTAGTAACAATAATCTACAACGATGATTTCTCATAAGAAAAATTAATTTTTGACTTAACTTTACCGGACCAAAAATTGTATCAGGCAGAATGTTTGAAACGATGTTCTCAGAAGTACTTAAGTATATAGTGTATTTTACGCCTAAAAATAAAAGTTTATAAAATGTACAATCAACACCGACAACTTAATCCAGTTTAAATACATTACATTGTTGATACTATTATAGAAAATTATTCGACCGTTATTCGACATTGGTTAGGCTAAGTTAGTTTACTTTGGGAAAAAAATGGTTTATTTTATTATTATATTTTTCGAAATTTAAACAATCTATTTTATACAATTTGACGTAATTTTATTAGTATACGTGTATAGTATACCTAAAACCTTAAAGTAGATAAATTTAAACTTGATAATATTACATCATAATTAATGACTCATTTCAAATCAATAGGTTAAATTAAAATGAAAACAATTGAAATATTGAATGATAATTTGAATTTGATTTGTTCATCATTATTTTTTAAAATAAATTTAAAATTCAATGTAATATATTAATTATTATATTATTATATTATATTTTTATAAAACCATAAAGGTGTCAACTAAGTTTGACACAATTAAAAATGACAATTATTTACTTAAATCATCGAGATACATCCTATTGTTGTCGTGTAGTACTTAGTACTTATACATTAAAATATATTGTACACGGATTATAATAAACGTGAATGTAGCAACCTTCCGAGCTCAGTGGCGCACACGGGGGGTTTAAGGGGTCACAACCACCTCCCTTCCCGAAATGTCTTCCTTCATTCAATTTGCATTCATAACCAACATACGTTCATGCAACGATGCCTGCAGTGATGTAAAATTTACGTGTGCAAATATATACTATTAAACATTTTACCATATTACTGCATATTCTACAAAATTCCCCTCTTTAGGAAATTATTATAAGCAACCCCTCCATCGAAAAAAAATCCTGTGTGCGCCACTGTCCAAGGGCAACATCAGTCTACTACAAATAAAATAAGTAACAATATCATTATATAATAAATAAATTATATTATATTATATTTTTAAAAAAATAATCACAACCAATTGCTTTGTTGTCGTGAAATACGATTTATATAATTAGTATATAAAATGTGGTGAATAAAAAATAACTATTTTTATATTATGACTTGGATACCTAAGTATATATTATAAGTACATTATTATAGCACATCACTATGATAACACCGTTTCACGGTACCTGCACGTGAGTAGTATACCTCCATTGGCTATTAAATAAATATATATATATATATATATATTTACAGCATCTTGCCATCTTCTATAAAGTTATTTAAGTTATACCTACGACCTACCTATAGGTTATAAATATTATGAAAAAAATGAAGATAAACAAAATAAAGGTAAAAAATCTGTTACTTGAACACGTGGTTTCAGAAAAATTCAAATGTAAAAAATCATAGTCAGCACAATAATAATGATCTATCATACTATTTATCTATTTCTGCAATGCCATAACATACGTTAAACTATGTCGGGTTGTCAGAAGTTTTCAAACTTTTCATGAGTATAAACTATTTTTTTAACAAATTTTAGATGCTGGTAACCCACTTCAAATTGTAGCGACTTATATACAGATAAGTTAAATTTAGTTAATAAGGTTGATTAGATATATGTAATAATTGAAACATTATTTAAAAACTTTACTACTATTAGGCATTGTAAGTATGATAACATTTAACTGTTCGTTCCTTTAAAAGAAGTAATTTTTAGTATGTTTCATCACTTGATAAGATTTCTATCGCGACTTATAGTTTCAGAAACTTTGATCTATATAGGTACTTAGAAACAATTTTTTTTTTTAAAAAAAATATTAAAATCTAATAACGCAGTCTACTACATAGTATAAATAGTTTTGTATTACGAACATTTGTTGGAAAATAATTATTTTTCTCTTCTACCTAATTTTATAATGTGTATATTATACACCGCTGTTTTAGGCGGGCCCACGTGTAGGTATACTCGTGTGTAACTACATTTCGTGTTTGAAAGTAAATATTATTGTTATTATTTTTAAATCTGAATAAAATCCGAAAACTCCTCCTTCTATAATTTAACTCGACTTCGGCCTATAATTTTCCCGAGATATACGTCGTCGTCGGTCATAATTTACTATTTAGTCGTAAAGATATTAATTTTTCTAATCCCCCAAAAATACACATTCGTTGACTGTAACCTATAACTATTATATAAGTACTTATATCTACTCGTAATGTAATATATAGTTTAGTTATAAAATTATCTATACGTAAAGGATTAAAATATACGATAAACGTCATTATTATTAATATTATAAATCGACTTCTTGCGAAACTCTTGATTTTATATTGTTATATACGATATACGAAAACCTTATTATAATCATAATTATTGTTGTTATCATTACACATCATGAACGTTGACAGTTCGACTTACACACTCCACTGATTTGAGACAATAATAATAATAATATATCATATTATAGAAACATAATATTTTATTATTGTACGCTTATCGTTTTTGTTTTTATTGTTATTATTACGTGGAAATTATTAATCGGTCGCAATAAAAAAAAAAATTAATAATAAAAAAAATACTAATCGAATAAAACCTATGCTATAAATTGTTGTAACCTATAGGGCTATAGCTAAATGTCAATCCGAATAATCAGTTTTTTATTATTTGGATTTTATACAATGCGTGGTAATTATAACTTTACAATATTATAATATCAATGAGCACTTAAATGTTTTAATATAAGTGAACAACTCTCGTATATATTATGAGACCTCGCCGTTTGATAACAATGAATTTCCGAGGGTCCATTGACTACAACATAATAATTAATTATATGTACAACTAATATATTACCGCGTCGTATGGACTGTGGTATACTGGTATCATTCAATGATATTTTGCTTTTTTTATCGTACGTGGGAGTCGCATCTTATGACGATGACTGACTTATATTATTGTTTTATTCTAATAATTAATAATAATATATACCAATAACTATTATGAATGCGATCAACTGATGTTTATGGCATTAATACGAGAAAGTCAACTTAACTTCAACCCCAATGAAGTTATGTGGATATAGCAGAGTAGTGGACAATGTAATAATTTAAATGTTTTTTTTTAATTTTCTTACACAAAACATTATGATGTAAAATACAATTTATTTCGACAACTAAAATAAAACTCACTTATCAATAATTATTTTTGTATAAATAAGTACACTTTATAAATTAGGTGTTGTTCTTAAACCGTAACGAGTCGAAAAAACTGCATGAAAAATAAAATTTATTTTAATGCTTATTGTACAAAAACGATACATATAGTTTAGGTTAACTATCTATTCTATTATACTGACTATTTTTTTTATAATATTTTAATTATTTTTCTGGTATAAGTATAATAATGTTTACAAGTTTATAAGTTATTCTTCAAGTTAAATCTTGAATATTTTGAACATATATAATAGTATATGAAGCAATTCTATCCAAATTTCATTTTAATATTCAGAATTTATGACACGATAATACGAGGGTGACCGCGTGTAATTCCTATATGAAAATCTCCCCGGCTTCGGGTTTATTTCAAAATAGAATAATAATAAAGATTATCGACAATATATGTTACGACATTTTGATATTTTGATATGGGCAAGAGTATGGTATTTAATATTATTTTTGAATAAACTGCCAACGATGATCCCAAGTAATATATTTTATTTATTTTGATTCCGCATCCAATACTCGATCTTCTGTATAAAATATGACAATCGTCACGCTTGGATTTACATAGGATCAAGTTGCATAAAATCGAGTGTTGAGTCATCGAAAACTTTATCTTAAGTCTCAAATAAACTGGACGACCGAAACATATTAAACGATTATATTAGTACTATATTTATAAAATATAAAAATATTATAATATAAAAAAAATGTATATTTTCGAACGATTATAAAGTAATGCGATTATACGAAAATGCTACACAAAAAAACCTACACAAAGTTTGTATAGAAATTATTTTTCTAATAGCGATGTATACAAAGTGATAATTTGTTAGTATATATATATTTCGATTTTTGTTTTAAAAAACAAAGGGGATACCTAATTCTGCCATTTTTTTGTAATATAATGCAGATTACTGCAGGTGAGTGATTAAAATTTAATTGTCTTATTTTAATAATATTCCAAATACAGGAATATGTATAAAATACTTGTATAGGTTTTTCAAACAAATTATATAATAAATATATAATTATAATATAATCCGTTATTCATATATATAAATATATCGTATATCCAATATGGGTAATCTCAGAATCATTATTCGATGTAGTATGTTTTCAAATATATATATATA